>JAZKJV010004620.1:0-182600 GCA_037367405.1 Ottelia alismoides
TATTTAGACTTTAACCTTTCATTGGCATTGTAACAATTTAGTAGTACTTGCATATTTAACCTCAATCTTCCAGTTATTTAAACATTAGTCCAATTCCACATCACCTCACATGTATGTGTGTGTGAGGGGGCATGTATTTTGTGCAGACCCCCTCCCGGGTTGTGTGTTATTATTTGGTCCAGAAACTTTGAATATCGGTATAAATATTTTTAGATAAATTACATACTTGGCCCTATTATTCTATTTATTTGCATTTATACCCCTACCGACGTGCATTAAATTTTTATTATATGAAAATTGCATGAATGAGCCTGGATTTTGTTCAAGTGTTATAAATGCTCTGAAACTTCATATAAATTGCAACTAGGTCTCTATATTGCTTATTTAATTTTATACTTGGATTTTAATTATTAAAAATACCATCTTGCATCTAAAAATACTAGGAAAATTATCTTAAGTATCTTGAACCATATTTTATCATATATAATTTTCTAAAGTAATTAAATAATTTTCCTCTCTATAAAAATTAAAAAAACATTGTATTTTCTCTTATCTAGCATTTTAAAATCCATAAAAAATTATAAGATATTTTGAAAAATTCCGAAAAAAAATCATGTTTGTTTATTTTGTTGTATTCCATTTTTGACCAAGTATTTCTGTATAATACTAAGAAAAACTCCTTAAAATTACAAAATATAGAAAACATTATAAAATTCTATAAAATAATAGAAAAATCATAAAAATATATTTAAGTTTATGAATTTTCATTATAGAATCTAGTATATAAGAAAATTATTTTTAGGCTCAATCTAGTTTGATAGATATTTATTAAGCCCATTTCAAGTTTCTAGGTTTTATGTTTTATTTATTTTGTGTATATACTTATATAAAAATTCTAAAAAAATATATAAAAATTAACAAAAATAGAGAATATTTTATAAAAAACCAAAACATTTTATTTCTGTAATTTTAAGTTTATTTGTTATATTTTAGAAAACCCAAACATTTCTTTTTCATTCCTTTTTTATATATACTACAATTATTATATATATTAGTTTCTATTTTATTTCTAAAATCTAAAAATAAAAAATGTAAAATTTAAAACAGATATATACAAGTCATAAAAAATTAGAAAAATTAAAAAAAATACCAAAAAAATCTCCAAGAAGTCTACTCATCTTTGTTTTACCTCGTGTGTTATTTATGGTTCGACGCGTACTACCTGTTTACTATATGCATTTTTGTAGGGTACTAGGGAGCATACCCCCGCTCCGTGGTGGGCTATATATATTTGCGATAATGCTGATAAAATATGTTGGAAAAACCCAGCTCGAAAAGAAGGAGGCAGAGATGCAAGAATGGAAAAAGAGAAATGCACACATGAAGCCACATGTCATTTTTGGGGGTAGAAAATCCAGTTTTAAATCGGGCAAATAAATAACTGGGTCATCAAATAATTGATCATGTGTGTTTTTTCATTAGTTGATCTTTTTCTCGTTTAATTGTTATTTTTCTACTAATTCATTCGCTCAATGAAGCATCTTTCCTTAGAGACACCAGTTTTGCCCACTAAGATTTGCTAACAACCTAAACATATGAATATAAATGTATTCAAAATATAATTATATATTGAACAATATTCACCATCAAATCAAATAGTAATGATTTACGATATAGATAACTAATTTTACAATTACGGTAAGATTACAATTACTCAATATTAACTATCTAAAAATGAACTTTCATTATTTGATTAAAATAGAGGAACAAATTGATTATTAAAGTTCAAATAATAATTGATTAACATAATTATAATTGAATAATTTTAAGCCAATATAACACAAACCCGTACTTTTATGGAAGTATGATAGAAGAATTAAGCATATCTGGTTTAATTTTGTGCAAGACTCACCTTAAAATGAATATAAACACAAATTGCAAGTTATTTGCAAGAAGATGCATTCATAGTAACATATTTTTAATACCGAGTTGAAAATAATTTTTTATTCAAAAATAATAAAGGAATAAAAAGCCAACTGAAATTTTACATAATTTAATTTCTATTTTTATAGGGCGGTTGCCGTCGCTTCGCGACGTGAGTATGTTTTTAGGTAAAGTAAGAAACTAAGAGGTTAGATTATAAGAATGTTGTTAGGACTTAGTTGGCAAATTATAGGGGAACATATTGCGTACAATTTATTTGTCTTTTGAAAATATTGTACTTCAGGTAGTATTATTTAAAAAATGTATTTTTATTAAAATTAATTTTTTGCTTTGAAATAGTGTCTGCATTGAAAATACAAAATCATTCAAATATAAAATCACAAACAAATATGTAGAAACATGAGCTTCTATATTGTAAGTCTTTTATCTCATTTTATTGCATTTATTTAATATTCACATAAATATATTCATAATCTTGAATTTTTTTCATTTTGTTAAATAGATATAATTATAGTATGTACAAAGTTTCCCTTAATGCTTATATTTATGAAATTGCTATTATTTATTTTAAATACTTCTATAATACTATTATATTTTTATTATTTATTGAATTATTTGTATTACATGACAGATTAGGCATCAATTTGAAATTATTTCAAAATTTTATTTTTTTACTTTATTATAAGATATATCAATAAAAATAAGTTTGTTTTAAAAAATTTTAATTATTCTTGTGTTTCAATATTTTAACACTGTGTATAAATATAAAATTATTTTATACAATAATGGAATACATATAGGATTTTACCCATATTCATTTCTAAAGTTAAATTTAATCATCAATCTATAATTGCTAAAATATACTTTAGAAATACAAATAAATATAAAATATATAAGAAATGATGTAAAATTTTCAAATTCATTCGATTGATGGATATAATTAAAATGAAATTTACTATTTATATGTCACCATAATTTCAAAAGATGAGAAAAATAAGCTATGTATCTATTACATTTTAAAAATAGTATTTACTATTATAAAATTTTAAATTATTTAAAATTTTTTATTCATAAGCTATTGATATGCATAAAATTATGTCATTATCATACTCATGAGTTATTTTTTGTATTTATTGAATTATTTGTATAACATAAAAGATTAAGCATTAATTTGAAATTATTTCCAAATTTTATTTTTTTACTTTATTATAAAATTTATATCTACAAAATTAAATTTATTTTAAATTATTTTTACTTGTTACTGTATTACAAGATTTGTAACCCCACATATAAATACAAAATTATTTTAGTACAATAATGTGATATTATATGGGATTTTACCTACATTCATTGCTAAAGTTGGATTTGAATTAATTATTAAGTTTGGAGAGAAAAACTTTGAATTAATGGGAGAGAGGGAAGAGAGTGGGTACAAAGGAGAGAGAACTAAGTTTAAAATAATTGGAGAGAGAGATAGAAAGAGAATATAGTGGGTAAAAAGAAGAGAAAAAGGAAAGAGAGTGGGAAACAGAAGGAGAGAGAGGGTTGGCATCATCTGAGGGAGTGAGAGGGGCGGGCATCTCGTCCCATCAAATTGGGGGAGAGAGAGTGGGGGGGTGAGGGAAAGGAATGGGAGATAGGGGACCACGAGTCATTGCTGGGAGAGGAAAAAATAAGAAGGGAGAGCGCTAGGGGGAAGAGAGAGGGTAGGTGAGGAACAGAGGCGTGAGAGGACTGGGAAGAAGCCACACGACATTGTTGGGAGCAAAAACTCGACTTAGATAAAGTTGCAGATAATAAAATTTAGCTCATTCTTTATATTGCTTAATCATTATTGTGTGTTAATTGTTGATTGAGTCGTTTAGATCAGGTACTGAGTGCCGAGAGAGGGCCGATACAACGATTGTCGAATTCAACTTGTCAGACACCACATGCTCCATCAAGATCGGATGGTAGGTACCTCGATATTTGCATTCATCAGCTTTTGGGGAGGCTGCGCAGGTTAAGCGGAGACTAGAGGTCGACTCTAACCTCAACCCAAGCCCCTCCTCCACCCGATGATCATTTTCAACATTCATGTAATGCTAGATCTTGATTTTCCTTCGTTTTCTTTGTTTTTTCCCAAGATGTACATCCATCACCACCTCACTTAGATCCATTCTCCACATTCACTGAGAATCAGTGATCCTCATGGAAGGTCTGACTCACCTTAGCCAGCCCTCCGTACCCCCATCCACCTCGATCCCTTTCATCTTCATCTAACTGGAGATGAACCCATTAGACCTTCCCTTCTATGATCGATTAGGTCTCCATTTCACTCACTATCACGCACACCACCATAGTGCATGCTTCAGCTACAGGCCTTAATCGCTTTTGCAGTCCACTCTTCAAATGAGTGAAAGCAGAGCAACTCCATTCTAGAAGTTCATCACCAATGATGGGATGTCATTCCAACCATTCAGGTCATCCCAGTCCTTCCATCTGCATCTAGGATCTTTTTCAGGTGTCCTAGTACCTTCTCCAACCTTCATACCACAAGGATGCACTTAGAAGAGGGATGAAGGGCTCGACGAAATCCTATCTTCTTTGTCGCATTGAGGATGGAGATGGAGTAGATTGGGAAATTAGTTACCATCGGATCATCTTCGATATGATGGTCCAGATGACACGTCAACCTTGGTGCCAGGTCGGGAGCTTCGGTGGGACCAAGCCTGCTCCAAAGCCACTCGAGCCACACACATGGCTTGAGCCACCTGCATCAGCGCGAACCACTCCCCAAGCCTCCACCCCACGTGCCCTTGCACATGGTTTATCGAAAAAATTACAACAGAAGCCCGTGCTTTCTTTATAATGACAAACATGTTCTCCCGAGATGCACTTTTGATGGAAGCAATGGTGAAGGAATCAGGGTGAAGATTGGTGATGATAACATTTACAAGAAAAATTACTTTAGATACTTGGGATCTATTTTGCACATGACGGGGAAATTGATGGAGATATTGCTCATAAAATAAATACAGGTTGACTAAAGTGGTGTCGCGCCCCGATTCTGGGCCATCGGATCCTCCCATTTACCGGATCTAGCTACTCTGCAATAGCTTTATCCAATAATAATAACTAACATTCAGAAACATACTGTAACAAAATGCTATATAGAGAAAGCATCTCACAGATTTCCATTCACAAAATAAAGCTTACATAGCAAACTGTCCCACTATTTTGTTGTACACCAAGCTAAAAGAAAGGGCACAAAAGAACTACTAACTACCTTACATTGGAAGCTACTATTGTTAGCTGGTTGGCTGGCTAAGGTCCTTGTGATGGCTTACCAATACCTGTTGGGTTTTCAGAAATCATAGGATGAAGATTAGCGAGTGCTAAGTAATGAAGAAGAGAAGAGTAAACAAGTAGTGCAGTTTACCAAAACTGATTAGACCATGAAGTTTCATTTATTCTCATTAGATAAATTCATATTTCTTCTATTCCACGTCGTGGACTAGTCCAGGGAATTACCTCACCCCTCATGGACTATGAAGTTGTGGACACATCGAGATTGGAAATTACGTTGATATGGTGTGCTTATGTTGTCGCACGCCACCTCAACCAATCCTACAATACTACCCCGACAATTTCATTTTCTTTTATTATCCAGGGCTTTAAACCCTCGACCTGTTAAATAAGGAAGCACACCATCCTTGAGAACTTGGTAGCTTAAAACCACATGCTAACCTTTAATCATATAACCTAGCGGCTTTAGATACATGTTATCCTGACCCAGCCGCTGTCCAACCATCTGTTCCTCCACATGGCACGATCACATTTTTAGTTAGTCAACATGCCTAATGGTAGTCGAGTACAACACATTGCAAATCATTCATTTCGTGCACACTTATCATAATAGGGCAACCGTATACCACCTAGGTATGGCCTACCAATACGGATGTTTTTCTGACAAACCTACAGGTTTCATGCCTGACATGTAGTTCTACTCCCAATCATTCCTATTGTAATACACGATCCTTCTCAGGATTCATTTCAATACAAATCGATTCCCACATTGTAATTCCTCGGTTAGGCCTTCGATTTGCATATTCAACGACATAGAGTATATACTTACATACACACACACACACACACATATATATATTAATTCCTATGTATATATATTCATATTTATACTTATTTTAACTCCCAAATAATAACTATCCAAGCCACTACATCAATTTAATGCTTAGCTGTTATTTTAGTGGGAATCACAAAGCAACTTTTCATATTTTCTCAAAAAATAGCCAAATTAGCGTTCTTCATAACAAAGAAGATCAAATCAAGAATTTCAACAATCTCATATGAAACCCAACAGTAAAAGGTAGGATTTCATTACCTACTCGAGCTCTCTCTCGCATATGCAACACTTTATCATGATTCAAATTAAAAAGGGTGATCTATGGCTCTTGAAACGATCGAATTTCTCTTTTCGTATCAAGAATATGAAGAACGTAAAAAACGAACAAAGAACACAAACAAATGAAGAACATGAAGAACAAAATTTTCTCGTAATTTCAGTAGAACTTCCCCTTATATGGGGTTATATTTCTAGGAAAATTTCGGTAGATTTTCCCCTTATTTAGGGTTATATTTTTATGAAAATTTTGATAGAGTTTCCCCTTATATGAGGACATATTTCAAAAGAAAAATAGAAAGATATTCCTCTATAAAATCATCGAGAGAAAAACAACATCAAAATAGAAAGAATAGAATATAACTAAAAGTGATGGGAAATCGGTAGACACCATACGTCTTAGGTGAGTGAAGCGTGTGACAAATCACAAGGTTCACCGACGTGTCTAGCCGCTCGCACCTAAGTAGGGTGCTACACATATTTCTCTACCAAAACAACTATAAAATCGATGAAAACTACTAAATCGACAAGTCTATTGTCAATGGTGGGTGAGTGAGTCATACGAAGAACATGTATGCTCACTGACGGCCTGGCCATCAGCACCCGAGCAGGGCTATACTCAGATTCCTTCTCAAACCATAATATAAAATGAATTGGAAAGGAAGAGGATCGGAAACCTAGCTTAAAAAGGAAATGAATAAAAAACCTAGCTCAAGTTAGAGCTTACTTACGAATCCAAGTAGGAGAGGATCACACCGTCTTCCTCCTTCTCGTCCTCTCAATAGCGCTTCGCTAGCGCTTCTTCCCCATCTCCCTCTCCTCCTCTTAACCTCTCGACCTTAGCCCTCGGGGTAGCGGTGGTAGTGGAAATCGTAGAGAATGAATGGGTACGGGGGCTATTTATAGGCTTCAAAAAGTCGCTAACCATGGTTAGTAAATCATGGTTAACCCTTAACTATAGTTAGCTGCACATGGTTTTGGGACATGGTTTTGGCCAAAGCTTATCTGAAACGTAAAGCTTAAGTTTGAACCCCCTAGAATCCTCTAGATTTGCTAATGTGTTTAATTAGCGCTAATCACGATTAACTTTCACTGATCATGATTTAACTTTCACGGCTCGCGCTTAACTTTTGCTGACCGATTAGTGTTTGCTGATTGCGATTAATGGTCATCAATCCATCATTAGTTTCCTTAATAGTGATTAATCAGTCCTAATGACGGTCATTAAGGTTTAATAACATCTTAAGCCTTCTCACTTCTTCTTTCGAAAATCATAATAATTCAAAATGAAGTCTGATTCACATGAAACAAATCCCATTGATTTTCACCTAATGAGCCAGATCTTATGATATAGGATACAAGAGAGGCCAAGTTCACGGATTTACAAGTGGAGAGGAGCCTCTATTGTTCTATGTGATGAGAAAAATCCTTTGAACATCAAAGAAAGTTTTACAAAGCAACAGCGAGACCTGCTATGTTCTATGGATTTAAATGTTAGCATGTGAATCATAGACATGTACAGAGAATGGTAGTAACAAAAATGAAAATGCTAATGTGGATGTGTGGGCATACACATAAAGATTAGATTCGGAATGATGCAGTCAGGATACAAGTTGGTGTAGCTTCGATCGAGGATAAGATGTGAGAAATCCGCTTAAGGTGGTTTGACCATTTGCAAAGGAGGTCGGCTGATGCACCAGTTAGAATATGAGAGTTTTGGGATGTTGAGCCGGCTAAGAGAGAGCAAGGAAGGCCCAAGAAGTGTTGGAATGAGACTATCCGAAGGGATCTTGGTTTTTTGGATCTAAGCCCAAGAATGACCCAAGATAGATTTGAATGGAGTCAAAGAATCCATGTAGTCGACCCTACTTAATGCGAGGAAAGGCTTTGTCGTTGTTGTTGTGCAACCTTTTGGATATATAAGTTAGATCTATGTATTGGGATTTAATTCCTTTATTCTTATTCATTTAGCTTCAAAGACATAATCACTAAAATCCACATGATTTCATCATTTCATCGGAATGGAAGTGTCATGAAAAACAATATATTATGATCGCACCAAACTAGATTATTCTCAATACTTAAGCATCTTACATATCGGAAGATTTTGATTAAACCCAAAGTTCAAACCCATATTTGTATGTCTCTTTTAAGAATTTATCAAAAGATTTCTCAATTGATAATTGGACAACAATATCAATTATATGCTTTCTGATGAATACCCATTCATCACTCTTTATTCTTTTATTTTAGCTACAAAACCTATGCAAAACACATTGTATATTCATGTAAATAGCATAAATTATCAATAAGCATGCATTGTGTAAATTACAATATTTAGCATGCTTTTGTGCATAAATAAAAGAATACAGAAATAAAATAAAAAGAGGGAAATATTTAGAATAAATATTGAGCGGCCTAATCCCAATGGAGGGCTCAGCATGGGCCTGACCGCAAAAGAATCCAAGTAGAGGGAGATAGGGTCAATCTCATGTGTGTACATATACCTATGTATATAAATAAAAATTATTTTCCTCTTAATAAAAAATTAAAATAAAAATATGTGTTTATTAATTTGTACATATTTGTAAATATAAAACTAAAATAAAAAATGGGAAAAATAAAAGAAAAATAAAAATAAACAAAACTTCTCTCACCAATACAGATAGACCATGTATATAGAATAACCTATATATTTATTTTCCCCTTGTAAATAAATAATTAAAATCCAAGAAAAATATTTCCATATTCCATATTTCATGGTGTAAATAAATAAAATAAAAAGTATAAAAATAAAAAGAAAATAAAAAGAAAAAGAAATAAAATCAAATTCCACCATGTATATATACCATGTAAATATGTACATAAAAGTATTTATTTAACCCTTGTAAATTAATAATAAAAATAAAATAAAATACCCTTTTATTCCAAATTTTATTTTATAAAAAAATAAAATATAAAATTGGAATAAATATATAAAATAAACAATTAAAAATAAAAATAAAAAATAAATACATGTATATACTTGTATATATTAATAATATAATACATAAATTATTTTTCAAAAAGGTAAATAAAAATCACTAAAAAAATAATTTGAAAATAAATAAACATTTTCATGTTTTAAGTTTTTTGAAATTACACCATTTATTATTTTTAAATGAATTTCCAAATATTTATTGATTGACGGCCTGTGATTGGTCCACGGGGGATTGTTGACCCCCGGTCAACTCTTCCCCCTGGACCAGTCAACTCGGATCTGTGCGCCCGACCCGCTTTTCTCCAAATTTTCCCTGATTGATCCGAGCCCCAAATACCCAAACCCCGGGTCCTAATCATACTAGATCCGTCCCTAATCCACGCCCGGTGGTTTTTCCTAGGGATCCGAGCTCCGACAACCATGCCCGACCCCTTCTTCTCGGACCCCTAGCCGTATAAAGCTTCGCCTCCGGCCAACTTTTCATGCCATCTTTGGCACTGCTCCTTCTTCCCAGGACCTCCACTGTGCTCCCCAGAGTGACAACTGAGTTAGTAGAGTGTCGAAGAGAGGAGAGGAAGCCTTCTTCCATTGATCCGGTGACTCTTGCCGCCGTGCGCCGCCACGAGGTGCGCTAGAGCCTCGGGACTCGACGACCCTTCGACGCTACGACCCAGAGCTCCGCGAGCTCGTCCCCAGTCCACTCCAGCCATCAGGTAGACCCGATTCCCTCTAGTTTTCCCTAATTTTCCATTACGCCCAAATCCTTCCTCCGCCGTCGCCGGTCGATTCCCACCATCTCCATCACCCAATCGATCATCGGACTCGACCATCACACTCGTGAGACTCCTACCCACATTTTGCACCCACTCGCTCCCCTTGGTTCGCCCCGGAACCAAGGCCCGGCCTCCACCGTCGTCGCCTCGCCGGAGGTCATCCATCCGACGCACCCGACTCCCCATTTCGCCCACTGACGGGTCGAGGCAATTTGCCCTCGACCCAGGAGCTTGTCTGTGCCACTTTGCAGGTCAGAGGACCCCATCTGGGGGTCCAGTCGTTCGAAGCACAGTAGCTTCACTCCTCCCTCGTCGTCGGGCCGCTCCGGCGATCCTTGGCTTCATCAGAGGAGCCAATCAGCTGCGGAAGAGCTCGACGATCACGTTCCACATCCCGGCAGCCAAAGAGGAGGTCCCAGGCATCCTCGGTGAGCCGGTGAATTTCGCCGGAGCTTTGTTCTTCCAAGACACTCCTTTGCCGTCCGTTCAGCCTCGGTGCGCCAGATTCAATACTCGCAATCTATTTATGGCGCGCCCTCCATCGTCGATCCTTCTGAGGCCTGATCGGACCGTCCATCCAGACGAAGGGGAGCCCTAGCTTCTCAGCCATCCGATTCACACGTGGTGGCCCTTCGTCCGTCGGATCCAAGCTGTCGGTCCTCGAAGAGACGCCAGCTGCACCTCCACCGTCCGATCTGACATGCGTCGCTTCTTCGGCCGTCCGCTTTTAATAAGGGGTAAATATCCCTTAAGCCCTTCTCTCTTTTGTTTTTATTAGTTAGTCCTGTAAATATTTAATATAGTTGTTTTTATTTTTGGATATTTGCACTCTGGACCTTTATATTTTCCCTATTTGCATTTTACTCCTTATATATGTGGGCCACGTGCATCGACACGTGAGGACTTGGTCGTTTTGCATTTTGTGCCCTGTAATTTATGCGTTATTGTTTGAATGTTTTGAAATAGGAATTACACATATTCCCCTCCGTATCTGGTTCACGTGCCCCGCGTGTGACTTGTTGGACATTTTGCAAGAGGGGCCGTGGGTTTTATTTACTTGTTATTGTTTGGCCCCTGAAAATAGTTTTTATTGCATTTAGGTCCCTATGCACTATGAGCCTCTATTTTATTTAAATAAAATAACAAATTAAATCCAAATTTCGTGAAATTTGGATACATGGCTCCTGCCACTGTGTAAAAATTTTCATAAAAATTTGGTATAATTTTGAGGCCTTTCGATATTTTTAAAAATTCAAAAACTATTGTTTTTGCTTCTGTCTGATTTAGAAAATAATAAAAAAATATAAATACTATTTTAAAAATTATAAAAAAATTAGGAGTTGTTAGTTTTTGTGTGTTTGATTTTCTATGCAATTTTGGTTATTTTTGGATATATAAAAACCCTAAAAATTAAAAATCCCGAAAAATATTATAAAATTTCTAAAAAATTGTAGAAAACTCAAAAAATAATAAACTCTTTTTCTGAATTTTCCTTGTCATTTCTATTTTTCATAAAAATTACCTTTAGGCTGTAAAAGATCCATTTGATATTTTTCATGGGTCTTTGAAGTCTGGCTGGACAGATTGCTCCTATTTTTTCTCTTTTTGAGTTTTAGAAAATTGTATAAAAATTAGAAAAATCTCAAAAATTCACCAAAAACACTAAAAAACCGAAAAAGTATAAAAACATTTTTGGTTGAATTTTTGTAGAATTTTTGAGTGTTTAAATAATTTGTTGAGTGTGCTTGTTTTTTTCTTTTCTTATTTTTTCTTCATTATTAAAAAACAAAAAATAAAAAATAATTAAAAACCACCAAAATACTTGTTTTTATTTTATTTTGTTTTTAGACTACTTCGTAGGCCGCAAGGCCAACTCGTGCTCCCTTAGATCGACCCTGGGTGCTATGCCAGGCTAATCCCATAGCTAGGACCGCTATTTATGTTTTGATTGTTTTATTTCTTTATTTGGTGGTCTGCTTCATATTTTTTCTTGATTGAGCCGATTCTCCGAGTGGCTGAGGTCGTAACGACCTTAGTTATCTATCTGCCTTAGTCGTTCGGGGATTTTTCGGTCATCACTTTCCAAGAGCCTATATTAATTTCATCGAATTCTTGTCTTGTTTTATAAATAAGATGACCATATATTAAATTTGTAGTAACCTCAATATCTCATAAGTGAGTTCCATCTCTCGATTCAGAAAGAATGAACCTGTACGATTCATTCGAGTTATCACATATCTCATATTTCCTTAAGTGTATAATTGAAATAAATCTCATTATAATTGTATCTACACCGGACAACCTGATCTTGGTTAATTGCATTATTAGAACGCATTGAATTTCCTCCAATAGGATTCAACGCAACCACTCGATGGGACATTGCATGACATATGCTTTACAATAGAAACCCTGGCTTAATCGTAAATTTTACATTGTGGGGCATAAGATTGTGTTACATGAAAGAGAGAGAGAGAGAGGAATACACACATATTTGTGTAGATAATCGGATGATGACGGAGAAGACACTTTTGGGAGGAAAATCGAGGAATGGTGCTTCAAAGTAACATTGGAAGCCCTTGGGAACGTCGTACGCAAATAACAATGAAGTGAACATGATAGGAACACATGTTGATGGCCCACTTGCAACACCATCACCCATGTGAAGGGCTCGAAATTCAGATGGAGCAATACTCTTTCATGAAAAAAACAAGATCTAAGCGATTTACTTAACATCAAAACCATTAATTAGCATCAACTGCCCAGCATTAATGCACTTGATAAATGTAAAATATTTTAAAATGAAAAAACAAGATCTAATCAATTAATTTAACATCAAAACCATTAATTAGCATCAACTGCCTAGCATTAATGCACTTGGTAAGTGTAAATATTGTGGCTAGACTCTTACTGCAAATGTAACATAAATAACTAATATTCATATCAAAGATATACACTCTCACTACAAATGTAGCATAAATAACTAATACATGTATCAAAGAGGACATATTATTTTTCCAATGCGATCTTCAACTTGACTTGGGACTAGGGATGGAAAAGAATGTGAATATATTCGTATCCGATCCGCTATCACATTCATTATATATATTCTGACATTTGTATTCGTATTCATTTTAAAATAGATGCGGATATGGATATCACTCCGACGTTCGCTAATATTCGCATTGTACATCAGTATAATAATATATTTATTTAACAATATTTTACGATTGAATTCACTATTGTTGATATAATTATTATGAAATTACTATATCTGGTACAACTATTTTATGTGTAAAGCATCTTAAACACGTATATTTTAGTTAATCTGTTAAAAAATTCTGTTATTATTCGTACATGATTTGTATTCGTTTTACATTCATGTTTGTTTTTAAGACATTATAACATATTTTTCACATATGTCAATATTCATATATACATTTGTATTCTTATTTTAGAATGAATAAAAAATATGATTATACCCATATCTATACAATATACTAAAATGATATTTACACCCATAACCCTGAGTAATATGGTAATTACCCCAGGAACCCTGCGTAAGTGCGAATTACACTAAAACCCCCGAGTAATGCTTAACGATTACGTGTGTAACCCTCCGTTACGCTGGGACGTTAGGGGTGACCACGGTTAGGTTACCACCTACCACCACCGAGTTACGAGGTGGAGATCAAATGGCTGGGATTTGTTACCGCCATGTGTATGGTGTAGATGGAAGCGGAAGTCGAATCGATGAATAGTGCCTGGGTGACGAGGTAGATGTTTTTGTCCTCGTCCCGCCCGCCCTCGACATCCTCAACGATCGTTCCCGCCTTCGGATCATCATCTTCGTCATCTTCTCCAACTCGCGGAAGAAGAAGAGCCCCCCACCGATCGCCGACGACACGCTTCCTCCTACACCAAGCAACCATAAGCAACTCGAAAGGCAACAGTATGTCCTCCCCCATCGTCTTCGCCACTGAAATTCTTCTTAAAATCCAACTGAGTAGATGAGAAAGAAACCTGCATGTACCTTAGGGCATGGGTTGGTTCGAAGGCCACGATGGGGTCCTTAGCATTTGCGTCCGGTATGGGGGATACTTCAAGAAGGTGCGAGGTCGTGGTGGCGATAGGTACTTGCTGGGACAGCAAGTCATCATAGGGACAGACCCAGATTACACGTGTTGATTCGACATCTTGGATGACATCGCAGAAGTTGTTCCATGGCAACCAAAGGATTCCTTGCGGATGAGCTACAAAATTCCTAATTCCCATCCATCTAGGTATGAAACTATCTCATGGTATGAAATGTTTTTTGCCTACTCGCTTATTATTTAGGTATACGAACTGTACTCGCATTTTGTCTTCATTAGGTATGCGAAGTTATCTGATGAGAAGCAGATGATGGAAATGTTTCACTTGCACCAAGATGGGACGCAAGTTGAGCTGGTGGTGGAGTTTGATCAAGATGCAGAACCACTTGATGCCGAGGAAGCGGATACGAATGCAGGTCAAGATCCAACTCCCACGTCCTTAGGGACTGATGTGAATGAGGCAGTGGAGGCTTTGCAGGAGTTGGGATCGGTTATGCATGAATCCTTGGAGACACTTCATTGCATTGCTAATACCGAATTTGCGCAAGGGGATGGAGTGGAGGGATTTACTACTGAAGCCATGGATTTCGAGGATGAAGTTGTGCAAATGGACATTGACCCGAATGAGGCAGTGGAGATGGATGAGGATCCCCTATTTGGAGAGCCAGTGGATTTACTTGGGGATGAATCAAGAGAGGAGGAATCAAGGGCACCCATCAATCCCAATGCCATGGAGTCACAGATGTTAAGTTCTCAGCATTCGCGTATAATGAGATCGAAGAGAGTGTTGCGCTCTCAAACCCTATGTATCGATGTAAGCGAATCAGAAGATTCTGATTTTGTTGTTGATAGCACAAGTACCAGTGACGATGACCTCAACGGTCTTGAGTCTGAGAATAGCTACCACTATCTCTTAGATTCAGATTTAGAGGATGTAGAGGACTTCGAAGGTAGAAAATCCACCAACGACATGGAGATTCCGGACATTGCAGTTGGAACCGAGTTCGATGGACACGATGAATTTAAACATGCATTAAGCACTTATTGTCTGAGGCATGAATTTGATGTGAGATTTATAAAGAGTGAGGCAGTACGGGTGACAGCCATATGAAGGGGAGAAGATTGTAAATGGTGAATCCATGCTTCTAGACTCCAACATAGCATGTGATTCCGAGTCAGGACTCTACATGGCGAGCACAATTGTTCCTCTGTCAGTAGGATTGGCAATTCATTGGCTTCACAAGAGTGGATTGCCAAGTACATTGATCCATGGATCAAGGACAACCCAGAAATGACTGTCAACACCATATCTCGACGACTAGCCGAGCAATTCCAAGTCCGTTTACCTTACATGAGGATATGGAGGGGAAGAAGGATTGCCCTAGATAAGATCCGAGGAAAAGTTGAGGAGTCATATGAGAGACTTCCATCTCTCATTTATGAACTGAAGAATCGTAATCCTTCAAGTGTAATTCACTATGAAACTGAGAAGGACGATTCATTTCTACGTGTTTTCATATCGTTGAAAGCACAAAGGGAAGGTTTTATTCAAGGATGTAGACCTTTCATAGGTCTGGATGGGTGCCACATGAAGGGGAAATACCTAGGAACACTACTCTCAGCGACAGCTTTAGAAGGATGCAATGCATTATTCCATGTGGCTTTCGCAGTTGTAGAAAGCGAATCTAATGTCACGTGGAATTGGTTCATGACTCATTTGAACCATGCTATCGAGTTTGGCAATGGTGCTGGGTTGACTTTCATATCAGATGCACAGAAGGGTCTCGAGTTGGCGGTGAAGACCCTATTCCCCCAAGCAGAGCACAGGACATGCATGAGACACCTGTATAAAAACTTCAAGAAGAAATTCCCTGGCGAAGAATTAGAGATCATGGTTTGGTCTGCTGCAAGAGCGTTCGATAACAAGCACTATACTCACTGGATATCTGAGATTCGAAAACATAGCATGGGTGCATACCAGTGGTTGGTAAATGTACAGGAGAAGTGGAGCCGTCATCAATTTGGTGACTCCGCGAAGTGCCATTATGTCACAAATAATTTGAGTGAATCATTCAACGCATGGATATCACCAGCGCGAAATATGCCCATTTGTGCGCTTATTAATTGGATAAGGCAAAAGTTGATGACAACGATGGATGAGAGACTTCGACGGTCGAAGAATTGGGAAGAAAAAGTTGTGCCATCAGCCTTGTCTTACGCGAGAGGCATCACAAGGGACTTGAAGGGTTTCATTGTCAGAAGAGCTGATGACAGCAATGTGGAAGTAGAAACTCCTTACGGGAGGTATGTTCTGAACCTTCTAGCCCGCGAATGCTCGTGTAGAAGATGGCAACTGTGTGGGCTTCCATGCACACATGTAGCAGCTGCGTTGGGAACCATCAGAGGAGTGCGGTGGAAGAACTAAGTCGCTGATTACTACAAAGTTGATCGTTATAGGAAAGCCTACACTTGTGCATGCATAGCACTAATGCCCGATAAGTCACAGTGGTTGGCGGTCAATCTGCCATTCAAGGTGCAACCGCCTCACACCACAAGGCCACGAGGACATCCCAGAAAGAATCGCACTCGGCCAAGGGACGATAATGATGGCAAATAAAGGCATAAATGCAGCAGGTGTAGCAAGTTCGGGCACCAAGCCCGCATCTGCAAAGAACCACTCAATGCACCATCGTCTCTCGTACGAGCTAACGAAGAGATACCACTAGGCCCCTCAACGCAAGCTTCAACAAGCACTCAAAATTCATTGGCCAACAGAAGGTATTAATTTCGATGGTCTTCCATTCTATCTACATTAGATCTTTATTTGTGAAATATCGTAAACCTAAAACATGTGTATTTTCGTAGTGGAATTGGGTGCAGGACAAGAGGTTCTTGGACAAGAGGAAGAAGGGGCGGAGGCCTACAAAGAAGGGGTCGTGGACGAAAAGAACAAGAAATTTCGAAGCATTTCCAGATGGACCTCTACTTTCGATGGATCCATAGGCACAAGCGACAACCCCGTTAGGGCTTCAACAACCCCCTGATAGGGCTCAAACAACCTCTATTGCCTCTGTATGAGGCTCCAACAAGACTATAGAGCCCCTACTAGGGCCTTCTTACGACCTCTAATCTGTGATTTGAATCTTTGTCAAGACTGATTTGTGGTATCACATCCATAGTTTGCCAATCGAGAAGTTCGAAAGGGGACTGAAAAGTGATTTATGTCACCCATATGCTTGGTTGAAACATCTTCTCATGGGTCGCTTTTTCTTGACCTTCGTGACCACGATGACATCCTTTGAGACCAAACCCATGTACTCGACTTCTTTTGTGATGATACACGGTATCTCTATCAAATTGAAAGGAACATAAAACTATGTGATCTGGTCTTGATCATTCAAGGTGTTCGTCGGTGGTCAACACAAGAATCATATCCTCACCAAGGATCCACTCACAGAGACAGACAAGGAGTATGCCGCTTGGTATGCAGACAATTGCCAGATCATTACTTAGATGACCAATAGCATCGATCCAAATATTACGGTGAATCTTCTTTACAAAGACTCTGTAAAGACGATGTGGGAGACTCTAGAACGAAGACAACTAGCTCTCGACTTTTAGACATTTAT
This sequence comes from Ottelia alismoides, assembly GCA_037367405.1. NCBI lineage: Eukaryota > Viridiplantae > Streptophyta > Magnoliopsida > Alismatales > Hydrocharitaceae > Ottelia > Ottelia alismoides. The sequence goes on from JAZKJV010004620.1 coordinate 17,817, forward strand.
ATGCTGATTTGGTCCAGTACTCAAGGGGATTATAGTCTTATCGAGTACTACATGCTTCTAACTGGCCTTTTTGAGGAGCTACTGATTTTTCAGCCAGCTTGTTTTAACAAAAAGTGTGGAGCTATCTGAATGCCCTGTCTACTGATTCATTTCTGAACTACATCCATGGTACAAAGCTGTGAATTTACAGTTTCTGATGGCCGATACCAGCCATCGATTGAGACCATCTCTGGCCATATGCAAGAGCTTGAGACATCTGCTGAACACCCTTCTGCCCTATCATCTATAGAGAATTTTTCTCACTTAACGTGATTCGGGAATAGAGCACGACAGAGCTTTCGAGGATGTCGAGGTCGTGACTTTGGTCATGGCCACGACCTAGGTTGTGGACATGACTTTTGCTGTGACCATGATTTTAGCTCTCCTCGATATCCAGTGTGCATCCATTGGGGGTGCTGGAACCGCCCATCAAGGCGATGCTGAGCAAACTTCGGCATCCAGTCCAATGCCAACAATGCATATGAGACAACCTCATATGATATATCTTATGATACTGCAGAGGACTCGTCTGATCAACATTCTGGTGGAACGCTAACATATTTTAGTGCTTCTGAATACTCCCCCCTGAGGCAGCTTCTACAGAACTCGAGCACCTACACCAATGACAGTACGACCACTGCTCCTGCTGCTAGTTTGACTACAACCTCAGGTACTGTAACCAACTCTATTACTACTTCTGGTCCTGCATGGATTTTTTTCTTAGGGGCATCCACGTATTTGATGGGAAAATGTAGTCTAGTTACCTTCTCTCAACCCTTTAGTTCTGTGGAGACAGTTCGGGTTGCTAACGAGACCCATTTCCTTGTCACCGCTGTTAGAATTGTAGAGTTTACTCCAAACTCCGTCTGACCAGAGTCCTTTGTGCCCATGCATTCTTTTAGCTTATTATCTGTTCATAAACTATGCGTTGTGCTTAATTGTCAGACTATTTTTGATGAGTTCTATTGTTGGACATCCAAACAAAGCATATTTTTATGGAGGACATGAGAAGAATGACCTCTACTATATGTGGAAAAAGAATACTTGTTGTTTATTCATAAAGCCCAAGGGTTCTCTTATATAAAAGAGAGAAACCCTAATGGCCAACATACATGCTAAGTAAAAAAGAAATAAATAAATGTAAAACAATGATTTAACATAAAAGCTCTCCAACCCTCCCCCTCAAGCTAGAGCATAAATGTCGACCAGGCTCAGCTTGGAACAACATCTCTGAAAGGGTTCTCTGGCTAGAGCCTTGGTATGCACGTCTTCTGTCTGCTTACTAGAACTGACTTCATTGTTGTAATAGTCAGCCGACTAGTTGGTCCGACTAGTCGAGTCAGGGGGGGAGGGGTAGTTGACTTGACTGGGACTAGTCGACCATTAGTCGGTCAACCCGACTAATCGGACCGACTGCTTGGCTGACTTTTACATAGAGATTTTTTAAAATTTTTTGCTTTTTTTAAAAGCAAGCTTATAATAATATGCTTACTGTTATATTTAAAGTCGATTACTTCTTTTGTATCTTTATGATAGTATAGAAAACATGCAAATCTATGTATATCTATTAGAATACATATATAAAAAATGATTTATATATTTAAAATATTAAAAAAATCAAAACCGACTAATAGCCGACTAAATATGATTAATCGCCCGACTACCGATTAATACTTAGTCAGTGACCCCACCGACCGAGTATCGACTACTGATTTCTACAACCTTGACTGACTTGGGATGTAGAAATAAGGCCCTTCTGGATCATATCTCGAGTGTAGTGGCATTTTACCTTGATATGCTTGGTTCGCTCATGGAATGCTGGATTATTGACAATAAACAATTCAACCTGGTTGTTGCATTGGAGGTTCATACAATGCATAGGAAGAGGTGCCTCAATGGTTATTAGGTCAGTCAGAACTGATCTAACCCACATCATCACTGTGCTGCCCTGTGTCATAGCTCTATACTCTGATTCAGCACTCGATCGGATGATAACAATCTGCTTCTTTCTCTTCCATGATACTAATGAATTCCCTACAAATACTGCAAACTCGGAAGTTGACTTCCTGTCTTTGGGACATCCTGCGTAGTCTGCATCTGCACAAGATGTAATAGCAAGGGATGTGCCTCTACTAAACAAAAGACTAGCGCTATGTAAGGTTTTCTAATACCTCAAAATCACACGGACTTTCATCCATATGGGTCTGTCTTGGATGCTCCATGAACTGACTCACTTTGCTTACTTCAAAGGATATGTATGTCCTAGTGATAGCCACATATAACAGCTTCGCAACTAGCTCCCTGTATCTCTTCTTGTCGACCCAATCGGTGCCATCATGATAGAACTTTAAACTCGGGTTAATAGGAGTAGTTGCTGGCTTGCAATCTGCCATACTTGTCTCTGATAGGAGATCTGTAACATACTTCATCTAGATCACCACAAGACCTCGCTGGTATCCGGCGAACTCCATTCCAAGGAAGTAGCGTAGACTACCAAGGTCCTTGATCACAAACTGTAGACCCAGGAAAGACTTAGCTGCTAGAATCCCCTGTGCATTATCCCCTATAATGATGATGCCATCGACATATACCAATATAGCAATGATGCCCTTTTGAGACCTCTGAACAAACAGAGAGTGATCTGCAGTGGATCTCACGAACCCCTTCTGTTCTATCACATCTGAGAGCTTTTGGAACCATGCTCTCGGACTCTGCTTAAGGCCATAGATCGTCTTATGAAGTCTGCATTCCTTCTGAGACTCCCCCCCAACAACGAACCCAAGTGGATGCTGCATGCAGACTTCTTCCTGAATAACACCATTGAGGAAAACATTTATTACATCAAGCTGGTACAGAGGTCGGTCCCATGTGATATCGATAGAGAGAAGAATATGAAGTGTGGAGTGCTGAGCTACGGGAAAGCAAGTGTCTTTATAGTCCATCCTATAGGTTTGGGTGAACCCACGATCTACGAGTCGTGCCTTATAGCGATCAATGCTGCTATCTGCCTCATGTTTCACAGTGAACACCCACTTGCATCCTACAACAAACACGTCTGTGGGAGCTGTAACCAAGGTTTTAAAAAACACGCCTCGAGGCGCTGAGGCGTATGCGTCGAGGCATTTTTCATAAAAAATTGCCTCGAGGCGCAAGAGGCGTAACTGGAAATGGCAACTTATGCCTCGACTGTACGAGGCGTTCCACGAGGCGGTGAGGCGCCGAGGCGTATTTGAGGCGTACGCCTCATCTGGAAATATTTTAAAGCCCCAAAAGCCCGAAAAATTCCAGGACACGAAACGCTGAAGCCTGGAACCCTAGCCCGGCGGAGGACCTGGGTATGCGAACTCGACTTTCTCCCTTTTTTCCCCACATAGCACTTTATATCCTCTCTCCCAAAGATTTTGGCTGATCCTCTTCGCCCTTTATGCCGGATTCTGTAGTTGGCACGCCGCTGGCTCGCCGTCGCCTCTATCCCTGAGCAGTAGTGCCGCAGCCCGCATCCGTTGAAGGTATTGTTTTTCCCTGAGCATGATATTCTTTAGAAAACACCAAGCATCCTTGAAAACTGTCGTATGGAGTTGAACTACATACATTAAAACTTCTATAGAATGTGCTAAAGGATGAGGTTTATTCTTTATACATGTATGATGTAATGCTCTATAGTCTATGGCTCCAAGATTTTTTTGAAAGCCATAAACAGGGGGAGACACTCGACGGTGTTCGCCCCAAATAATGGCTTCAAGATTGAAAAAGGGACATGATGGTGGACGTGATAGATCGGATATTGCATGGAAATATTGTAAAGAGGTTGAGTTAGAGGGAGAAAAAATGAAGAAAGGATACAAATACGTGAGTTGTAACTTTTGTAACAAGATCATCACAGGTGGTATTGCAAGATTAAAAGAACATTTGGCGAGAAGTCACAAGAATGTTAGTGGTTGCCCAAATGTACCGCTAGAAGTGGAGAATGAAATCAAGTTGTTTTTGATGAAGAAAGAGTTGGATAAAAAAAGATCACTTGAAGACATGCAGGAGGTTCGTCGAGTGGGAGCATATGCCATGCAAGGAGGATCTGATTTTGGTGAGCATGTACCTACCGGATCAAGTGGAGCTCAACAAGCAAGAGATCCTAAGGATCTTTTTGTGGGAGGACGGGGAGCTGGAACGACAAGCAGAAGTGGTGGATGTGCAACTACTCCAGATAATGCAGCACAGATTACATTGAATGCGTCTTGGAGAAAGGAAGAAAGGAAGAGGTGTTGCCAAAGCATAGGGAGATTTTTCATAGAAAATGGGCTCCCTTTCAACGTTGCCACTAGTCCTTCATATGCAATAATTGTGCAAGACATTGGCAACTTTGGAAGGGGTTTGAAACCTCCAACTATGCATGAATTGAGAACTTGGATCTTAAGGGAAGAAGTTAGCACTATAAAGTCACTTATGGATGATGCTAAGGCATCCCGGAGAGAGGTAGGTTGCAGCATTATGTCGGATGGTTGGACGGATGTTAAAGGGCGCACTTTGATTTACTTCATAGTGAATAACCCTAAGGGCACATGGTTCTTGAAATCCATTGATGCGTTCGAAGAAATCAAGAATGCCACGTTCCTGTTCAATTTGCTTGATGAGGTTGTTGAGGAGGTTGGAGAAAGCAATATCATACAAGTTATCACTGATAATGCTGCCGCTTACAAGGCAACCGGAGAGATGTTGATGCAGAAAAGAAAGCACTTATATTGGACTCCATGTTCAGCTCATTGCATCGATCTCATGCTGGAGGATATCTTGAAATTGCCCTTGCATGAGTCCGTCTTTAAAAGGGCAAAAAAGATTATCAACTACATTTACACTCATGGTTGGGTTTTAGATTGGGTTTTTATCAGTTCTGCCCCTCCGAGATATCGCAATATCAGTTATGCCCCTATCTTTTTAGTAATATCAGTTGTGCCCCCGACTTCTTGCCAATATTTCACTTTTGCCCCTCGGAGGGGCATAACTGATAAAAATCTTTTATCAGTTATGCCCCTCCGAGGGGCACAAGTGAAATATTGGTAAGAAGTCGGGGGCACAACTGATATTACCAAAAAGATAGGGGCATAACTGATATTGCGATATGTCAGAAGGGCACAACTGATAAAATCCCTTTTAGATTCGAGGTCACAAACAATACACGGTAGATTTTGGCCAACATAATTTTACATGTAATAGATGGCAAATTTTTCATATCCCTTGTTCCCACGCTATCACGGTCATTTCTAAACGTCGAGCAGAAGTTGATTCTTATGTTGGAGAGTGGTATACATGACAACACCAATTAAAGGTTTACGGAGGAAGATTTTTCCCATCGGTGATCAGGAAACGTGGGCCCTATTAGAGTACCCGGAATTACATCATGATAAAAAGCGTAAGCGCGACAAAAGTCATCCACGGTCAACAAGGATTCATAATGAAATGGATGTTAGGGATGTCATTCGACAGAATACATGTTCATTTTGTCGTATACTCGGTCATACAAAACGTGGTTGTCCAAATAAAAGCAGAAGGGATTCTCAAGCATCAACATCTAATGCACAACCATCAGAAAGGAATAAAAATAAATGTGGCACATGTGGAGGCAAAGGCCATAACAAATGCAAATGTCCTGGTTGAGTAAGTTTGCCTTCTTTTATAGACGTAAATGTCAACATATTAAATATTTTTTTAGTTGCTTGATGAAAATGTCTTTATTCTAACTTTCGAATTTCTAAGTGCAGATGGACCACGGTTCGCTTGACCCATTCGTTTTGACTCAGCAGGAGCGTCATCGTTCTCGTCATGTTTAGGCTGGCGATGTAAAACATTTAAAATCATTGTGTTCTTTCCATATTATGTTTTATAATATTTTACTTGTAGGCATCTTCGTGGTTGCGTTGTTGACGACAAGAATCGCATGTAAGCCGCATCCCTTTGGATGATCGCCTACAACCTTATGTAGCTCAGGCAGGATTTGAGTGTATATCAGAATTTGAGTTTATCACACTCGATTGGCATTTAATTACAGCTTTGGTGGAGCGCTGGAGACCTGAAACACACTTTTCATATGGCTAGTGGGGAGATGTCTATCACGTTGCAGGACGTTGCATTTATCTTTATGTTAAGAATTGATGGACCTATGGTTACATAGAGACCACACCTAGAGCGATGTGGGCTAGTACGTACGAGCATCTTGTGGGTGTCAGTCCTCTTCCTTTTGAGATTGTTGGCAGTAGAATATTAGCGAGCTGGTTATTCACACATTTCGCAGAATTACCACCAGATGCTGAAGAGGTGGTCTTACAGAGGCATGCCCGTGCATACATTTTACAATTACTGGGTGGTGTCTTATTCACGGACAAGTCGGGGTCATTGGTTTCTCTTATTGCACTTCCACATCTGCATGATCTACAATACTCTGGGATGCTGAGCTGGGAATCTGTGGTACTTGCATTTCTATACAGGCATCTCTGTTTAGCGGCGGATATGGCGACTGAGGAGATTGGATGCTCAGTCATATTGCTTCAACTGTGGACATGGGAACATTTTCCACACATTGCTGCTGTGATCAGGGAAACAAGGAAGTGGCACGGGCGTCCGTTAAGAGTTCGTTGGGCAGCAGCGTTCGCGCACATCGATAGCCAACCCACGTCGTGAGATCATACCACGACGCTTTCGACATGCAATCACCAAAGCAGGTAAATATGCAGCTACACATTACTTTAATTTCTGAAAAAAACAGCCACTAAATTACATATCAATTTCCCGTGCAGGTGTTGTGGACACCATATAATGATGACATCCTTGCACCTCTACTTGCCTACTGTCTTGAGGGACAAAGCATTTGGAGGGCATTGGTACCATTGATATACTTCCACATTGTGGAATATAATTTCCCGGTCCGATTTCTTCGTCAATTTGGCGACCGTCAAGACATTCCCCTTCCGTGTTTTACCTTCAAGGACCTCCATGCCATCAACTTGAGGCGAAAGGTACATGTTGATTGGAGGTCCAAACATTGGGAGCAAATACATGAGTGAAATGATCGGGCGGATAGAGTTGTTGCCCTCGATCAATACGATAGGATCATTGCAACTTCTGCCTACATAGATTGGTATAGAATGATTACGAGAAGATTTGCAGGTTTGTTAGGAGCAACTTTGGCAAGCAACGTAAGTACACTGATCAAATATGTTGTAATTTTTTACTAGGAAGTTTTCGTAAAAATAACCACTACGTATTCTTCTTTTTGATGCATCTAGCCAGGTGGGGTCACATATACGATACCGGATACCATGAGTGTCGGGAGATTGTAGTCCAAGCAAAGGCATAAATGGAGGAATGGTTGTCATTCCGATTTGCAGATGCACTCACGATACACGAGGAGCATGCTGACCAGGCTCATGCATGGGCTAGGCGAGGAAGGGCCAGAGGGAGAGGAAGAGGTAGGGGAAGAGCGCATGAAACACCGACCGTACCTGTGGACGAGGAGGAAGATGCGGGGGCAGATACAGATCTTGCATCCATGGAATTGGAGAGCCAGTTCGTCACACCAGTTGTCAAGCGACCGTGTGACGACATGCCAACACCGCAGACACCGATGAGGCTGGGCATGGATGTTTGAGATACACAACCCATGTACTGCACGCTGACACCGCCACCAGTGCCAACATTTGAGGACGACGGTGCAGGACTCTCCCAAATAAGTATGATAGATGATGCAATCCCTTTATTACCTTTTGATCCGTATGATACAACGAGGACATATCAACGGAGAAGAAGGCGACGAGTTATAAATTTCTAAGTTGTTCATGTGAGTCAATTATGAGAATGTTTCTGTGCATTAGTGTGGACAATTTGATAATATGAGCTTGTGACTTTATTCTAGTCAATTAAGTGAATGTGTCTGTGCATCAATGTGGGAGCCAATTATTTGAATGTTCCTGTGCATCAATATCCTAATTATTTGAATGTGTCCGTGCATCAATGTGTCAATTATGTCAATGCGGAAATCAAGATCAAGTAGTGATGAATATGGAAATCATGATCAAGATCAAGTAGGAATGAATGCTATACAAAAGTCCCTGGAAATATTGTATATCCAGGGAGTTGCTTCAATATCGCATGTTCAACATGCGATTTAGATGAAACTTCATGGAAATATTGTATATCCAGGAAGTTGCTCCAATATCGCATGTTCAACGTGCGAGTTAGTTGAAACTTCCTGGAAATATTGTATATCCAGGAAGTTGCTCCAATATCGCATGTTAAACATACGATATAGTTGAAACTTGCAAAGGTTTTGCGGATCCATGGTATCACATTCTCAACATGCGATATAGGATAAAAACCCTGGATCCGCAAAATTTCCAGGAAGTTTCAACTATATTGCATGTTCAGTATGCGATATTAATAGAAAGTAGCACATCCAGGAGTTCTCATAGAATGCTTATATCGAAGATGCGATACTATTGTAGTTCCCAGGTAAAGAAAACATTAAAGGGTGTCACATGTTTAACATGCGACACCACTGTAGTTGCCTGATAAAAAAAAACGATTTCGTAGTCCCTAGGTATATACGTAATTCCAAGGTATTACTTAGGAATTCGCTTCGTGTTTTTTTTCATCTGGAGGTGTGAACTGGATTTCAATCGCTTTCGTATGGACTACTGAGTTGTTCTTAGAGCTGGGATTGAGTTGGTAGCGTGGAAGATTGCTGGGCTCTTCGCAGGTCTGCTAAACATCCATAGCGCTCATATACTTGCTCTGATAAGTGGAAGTGCTGAGCTCTCATTCTGTTCATCATGAACGAGAGAGCTGGAGTTCTCTGTGAAAGGAGAAGAGATAACTTTTTGATCGAAAAGTTATCCCCTGCCCTCCTTTAGGTTTGTGGCCTCCGGTTGTTGGAAAATCTTCGATCAGTTGGTGCCACGTGGAAAAGTATGTCAGGCCTTTTCAGGGGCTGCTAACGGTGGGGAATATTCTGCTGCTTCATTTTCTCAAGCTGTATTTTGGGGAGGACACGTGGAAGGCCTGGTTGCTGGTTCTTGTGGTCTGTAAAATATCTCTTGGATATTTTTCAGTCGAGTCATTTTTTAGATTTCAGAGAGCTCCTATTATTTAAAATGATTAATTCTGTGAATGCTACTACTCTTCAACTGCCTGTTGATATGACTAAGAAAGAATCAATTGCTGAAGGGGAGCTTTTCTCTGCTGTGACTTCCCTCCAATCATTTTTGGGAAAAAATCAGAATTGAAAAAACACTTGGAAAACATTCCTGAAGAACCAAAGAAGCATGCGAAAAATTGTTATGCATATGCTATGAAAAGCTCTTATTTCCTTCCTGCAATTAGTGATGCATTAGTGATGCTCTCCCTGTTAGAGAGGCTAAAATTTTGGAGGGAGATTATGTTATTGTGATAACTGAAGAAGTTAATACATTGCAGAAACCTTTCTCCAGATCTCTGATTGTAAAATTTGTTAGATTAAGGGCAGAGTTGATGGAATTCCAACATTTCTTGAAAGGGAGGCTTTCTCATTTGGGAGAAATCTGTTTGGGAACCACTGATTCAAGACATATCTTAATCAGATATGAGGAAGAAAATGACTTTATCACTGCATGTGCTATGGAAGATATGAAGTTCAAGAATGAATGGGTCTCTATTATAAGGCGGTCTCCTTATTTTAGACCAAATCTGGATTGGGCTTCCTGGCTTAAATGTTCATCTCTATAATCTGGGGATTATCAAGTCCATTGCACAAGTGCTAGGAAAATACATGTGTGGACAAGAATGCGATTGAATTCACAAGGTCTAGCTACGTGAGAGTGTATGTTGAGATTGATCTCCTAGAACCTCTGGTTGACCAAGCGGTCATTAAAAATGGGGATTTTAATCAGAGAATAAATTATGAAAGATTACCGAAATTCTGTTCCTCTTGTTGTATGCTTGGGCATAAACAAGAGAAATATAATAAGAGGAAAGATGGAGGAGATGACAAGTAGTGGAAGAAAGATGAGGGTACAGCTGGAACATCTCAGAAATTTTGGAGGCCAACTGGTGCTTCTATTCCACAGCAAGGTGATGATAAAGAACAAAAGGTCAGCAACAGGGAACCTCATCAGGTAAAAAAGGAGCAGATTCATCTCAACACCAGCAGCACATAATGCTGTCACATGAGCAGCAAGAAGGGGGACGGCTGCTTCAGCAGCAACTGCTGCAATCAGAACTACAGAAGAATCATCAGTCTCTTGATCAAGTAGACGATCAATTGAACATTCAGACTACTTTGGGAAATCAACAAGTGATTGCTCAGTCGCAGAAGCAGCATTTAGAGCTACAACAACAAGAACAATTAAAGCAAACTCAGAGCTTGGATAAAGGCAAAGGAATTATGGTGGGTTGATTGATCCTCCTGCTCGGACTGTTCGGAGAAATGGTGCTGTAATGATAAGATGGGGGTGAAATAGTACATCTGAGCAAAGAGATAGCTGCTCCATTTACTACCAAGCCCCAATTTTTCTGGGCCAAGGAGAATGAACAATCGGCTAAAAATGATGATGGTTGGACCAAAGTTGTTTTAAAAAAGAAGGGGAAGCAAAATGGTAGCTCAGGGACTAAGGGTAAGTCTTCTCCTCAACAAATTTGAGAAGAAAAGTCTGAAAATTTAAAAAATCCCAAACAGCAACAGAAACAGATTGAAGGAGAGAAATCAATATCGGAGAAAGAATTTCAATGTGGAAAGGTAGCTCCCTACACTCCATTGAAGCAACATCATCAGGAACCAAAGAATGCTGAAGGACATAAAGAACTTATCGAAGAGCAGTAGCTGGATCCTATGGAAGTTGAAGAAGAAGCAACACTGGTTGACGACGATGAGATTAAAGTATCCCCCATAGGTGTTGAAGAGGGGATATGTAGCGTGGAACAAATTCGATATGATGATTATATCAAGGAAGGCTGGTCTTAGGTCAAAAAAACTTCTAAAAGTGAGAAGTATTTCCGGGCTGAACTTAGATCCTTACGGGAATATTCTCCCATTCCTTTCAAATTAAAGGAGAGAGGAAATCACATACAATGTGGAGGCTCTGCTCCAGTTCAGACCTTCTTCAACTCTCCACAATGGCAAAAACACAACCAGCAGCATGAACATTCTTGTGGGGGATCTGCTCACATTCTCTTGCATCAGTTGCAGAAGAAACAAGAACAAGGAGAAGGCATTGATGATCTCTTTATGACCAGAAGAAACAAGAACAAGAAGAAGGCATTGATGATCTCTTTATAAGCAGAAGAAACAAGAACAAGGAGAAGGCATTGATGATCTCTTTATGACTCCTCCTTGGTCCTTAGCAAAGAAGAAAGAACAACATCAGTTGCATTGCTTTTTGAACACTGAGGTGATGGACATTCCTTTAAATTACCTTGAGACCTAAAAAGGCTATAGGAGGGTAGACGAAAGTGAAGTTGAGGATGATTCAGAGGACAGTTTTAGTGAGCCTTTGGACAAGTTTTCTAGTTTTGAGTTCAATTGGGAGTTTCAAAGAAAATGGGTGTCACCTAAGAAGAGAACTCCGAGATTTAGATAAGTTAAGGAACGAGCTTTGGAAGCTAAAAGGTAGTGCTTAGTTTCGTAGTTTTGCATGCCATGTTGGCTAGTTAGTGTTAGAAGCTTCATGTAGAGGCTCGAAGCTTCAATATTCTTCATGTAGAGGCTATATACCTTAATTATCAGCTTGCAAAAAATGTTTATAACATATATGACGACATTATCTCATTAATCATTATCTACATTTTACAATCAAAAGTCTCATTTATTTTTATGATGTGTTTAAAGTGTAGTTCATTTAGCTATTTTGTTTCCATTTCCAATATCTTTCATTCATCAATCAACATTAACAACGTTATACTCGATATGTCCCATATGTGCTGTTAGAGACGGCTTTATTTTATTTTATTTTAGTTGTAACCCTCGGGGCCCTTTATATAATTTCTCATTTATGAGTGCTCTAGGGTTTCAATCTATATAAGATCCCATAGGCCTCTTGAATAAAAAAATCCAATGTGTTCACTTTTTCTTTCTCCACATGGTATCAGAGAAGTAGTCATAGAACGGTGTTCTGATATAGATCCTGGAGCCACTACCAACCCTCGTCACTCCACAACCCTTGCGTGGCCCCCTTCCAACGAATAGGGTCCCACGCAAGGTCCCACAGGTCCTCTCCTCCGTACGTGCATACCTCCAACACCTCCAGGCGGGGCCGTCGAGCCTCTTGCAACCTCTGTCTCGGCAGTTACGTCGAAGTCGAGGCGCTCATCGACTACGCAAGGTTCCCACCTGGAGTCCTTACCCTTCGTTTGAGATCCACAATCCTCGATAGGGCTACAACAACTTCGATTGGCTCCAGCAGGCTGCGACAACCCCGTTAGGGCTTCAACAACCCCCTGATAGGGCTCAAACAACCTCTATTGCCTCTGTATGAGGCTCCAACAAGACTATAGAGCCCCTACTAGGGCCTTCTTACGACCTCTAATATGTGATTTGAATCTTTGTCAAGACTGATTTGTGGTATCACATCCATAGTTTGCCAATCGAGAAGTTCGAAAGGGGACTGAAAAGTGATTTATGTCACCCATATGCTTGGCTGAAACATCTTCTCATGGGTCGCTTTTTCTTGACCTTCGTGACCACGATGACATCCTTTGAGACCAAACCCATGTACTCGACTTCTTTTGTGATGATACATGGTATCTCTATAAAATTGAAAGGAACATAAAACTATGTGATCTGGTCTTGATCATTCAAAGTGTTCGTCGGTGGTCAACACAAGAATCATATCCTCACCAAGGATCCACTCACAGAGACAGACAAGGAGTATGCCGCTTGGTATGCAGACAATTGCCAGATCATTACTTAGACGACCAATAGCATCGATCCAAATATTACGGTGAATCTTCTTTACAAAGACTCTGTAAAGACGATGTGGGAGACTCTAGAACGAAGACAACTAGCTCTCGACTTTTAGACATTTATATGCTGATTTGGTCCAGTACTCAAGGGGATTATAGTCTTATCGAGTACTACATGCTTCTAACTGGCCTTTTTGAGGAGCTACTGATTTTTCAGCCAGCTTGTTTTAACAAACAAGTGTGGAGTTATCTGAATGCCCTGTCTACTGATTCATTTCTGAACTACATCCATGGTACAAAGCTCTGAAGTTACAGTTTCTGATGGCTGATACCAGCCATCGATTGAGACCATCTCTGGCCATATGCAGGAGCTTGAGACATCTGCTGAACACCCTTCTGCCCTATCATCTATAGAGAATTTTTCTCACTTAACGTGATTCGGGAATAGAGCACGACAGAGCTTTCGAGGATGTCGAGGTCGTGACTTTGGTCATGGCCACGACCTAGGTTGTGGACATGACTTTTGCTGTGACCATGATTTTAGCTCTCCTCGATCAGTGTGCATACATTGGGGGTGCTGGAACCGCCCATCAAGGCGATGCTGAGCAAACTTCGGCATCCAGTCCAATGCCAACAATGCATATGAGACAACCTCATATGATATATCTTATGATACTGCAGAGGACTCGTCTGATCAACATTCTGGTGGAACGCTAACATATTTTAGTGCTTCTGAATACTCCCCCCTGAGGCAGCTTCTACAGAACTCGAGCACCTACACCAGTGACAGTACGACCACTGCTCCTGCTGCTAGTTTGACTACAACCTCAGGTACTGTAACCAACTCTGTTTCTACTTCTGGTCCTGCATGGATTTTTGACTTAGGGGCATCCACGTATTTGATGGGAAAATGTAGTCTAGTTACCTTCTCTCAACCCTTTAGTTATGTGGAGACAGTTCGGGTTGCTAACGAGACCCATTTCCCTGTCACCGCTGTTAGAATTGTAGAGTTTACTCCAAACTCCGTCTGACCAGAGTCCTTTGTGCCCATGCATTCTTTTAGCTTATTATCTGTTCATAAACTATGCGTTGTGCTTAATTGTCAGACTATTTTTGATGAGTTCTATTGTTGGACATCCAGACAAAGCATATTTTTATGGAGGACATGAGAAGAATGACCTCTACTATATGTGGAAAAAGAATACTTGTTGTTTATTCATAAAGCCCAAGGGTTCTCTTATATAAAAGAGAGAAACCCTAATGGCCAACATACATGCTAAGTAAAAAAGAAATAAATAAATGTAAAACAATGATTTAACATAAAAGCTCTCCAACCCTCCCCTTCAAGCTAGAGTATAGATGTCGACCAGGCTCAGCTTGGAACAACATCTCTGAAAGGGTTCTCTGGCTAGAGCCTTGGTATGCACGTCTTCTGTCTGCTTACTAGAACTGACTTCATTGTTGTAATAGTCAGCCGACTAGTTGGTCCGACTAGTCGAGTCAGGGGGGGAGGGGAAGTTGACTTGACTGGGACTAGTCGACCATTAGTCGATCAACCCGACTAATCGGACCGACTGCTCGGCTGACTTTTACATAGAGATTTTTTAAATTTTTTTGCTTTTTTTAAAAGCAAGCTTATAATAATATGCTTACTGTTATATTTAAAGTCGATTACTTCTTTTGTATCTTTATGATAGTATAGAAAACATGCAAATCTATGTATATCTATTAGAATACATATATAAAAAATGATTTATATATTTAAAATATTAAAAAAATCAAAACCGACTAATAGCCGACTAAATATGATTAATCGCCCGACTACCGATTAATACTTAGTCAGTGACCCCACCGACCGAGTATCGACTACTGATTTCTACAACCTTGACTGACTTGGGATGTAGAAATAAGGCCCTTCTGGATCATATCTCGAGTGTAGTGGTAGTTTACCTTGATATGCTTGGTTCGCTCATGGAATGCTGGATTATTGACAATGAACAATGCAACCTGGTTGTTGCGTTGGAGGTTCATACTATGCATAGGAAGAGGCGCCTCAATGGTTATTAGGTCAGTCAGAACTGATCTAACCCACATCATCACTGTGCTGCCTTGTGTCATAGCTCTGTACTCTGATTCAGCACTCGATCGGATGATAACAATCTTCTTCTTTCTCTTCCATGATACTAATGAATTCCCTACAAATACTGCAAACTCGGAAGTTGACTTCCTGTCTTTGGGACATCCTGCGTAGTCTGCATCTGCACAAGATGTAATAGCAAGGGATGTGCCTCTACTAAACAAAAGACTAGCGCTATGTAAGGTTTTCTAATACCTCAAAATCACACGGACTTTCATCCATATGGGTATGTCTTGGATGCTCCATGAACTGACTCACTTTGCTTACTTCAAAGGATATGTATGTCCTAGTGATAGCCACATATAACAGCTTCGCAACTAGCTCCCTGTATCTCTTCTTGTCGACCCAATCGGTGTCGTCATGATAGAACTTTAAACTTGGGTTAATAGGAGTAGTTGCTGGCTTGCAATCTGCCATACTTGTCTCTGATAGGAGATCTGTAACATACTTCATCTAGATCACCACAAGACCTCGCTGGTATCCGGCGAACTCCATTCCAAGGAAGTAGCGTAGACTACCAAGGTCCTTGATCACAAACTGTAGACCCAGGAAAGACTTAGCTGCTAGAATCCCATGTGCATTATCCCCTGTAATGATGATGCCATCGACATATACCAATATAGCAATGATGCCCTTTTGAGACCTCTGAACAAACAGAGAGTGATCTGCAGTGGATCTCACGAACCCCTTCTGTTCTATCACATCTGAGAGCTTTTGGAACCATGCTCTCGGACTCTGCTTAAGTCCATAGATGATCTTATGAAGTCTGCATTCCTTCTGAGACTCCCCCCCAACAACGAACCCAAGTGGCTGCTGCATGCAGACTTCTTCCTGAAGATCACCATTGAGGAAAACATTTATTACATCAAGCTGGTACAGAGGTCGGTCCCATGTGATATCGATAGAGAGAAGAATATGAAGTGTGGAGTGCTGAGCTACGGGAAAGCAAGTGTCTTTATAGTCCATCCTATAGGTTTGGGTGAACCCACGATCTACGAGTCGTGCCTTATAGCGATCAATGCTGCTATCGGCCTCATGTTTCACAGTGAACACCCACTTGCATCCTACAACAAACACGTCTGTGGGAGCTGTAACCAAGGTTTTAAAAAACACGCCTCGAGGCGCTGAGGCGTATGCGTCGACGCATTTTTCACAAAAAACCGCCTCGAGGCGCAAGAGGCGTTACTGGAAATGGCAACTTATGCCTCGACTGTACGAGGCGTTCCACGAGGCGGTGAGGCGCCGAGGCGTATTTGAGGCGTACGCCTCATCTGGAAATATTTTAAAGCCCCAAAAGCCCGAAAAATTCTAGGACACGAAACGCTGAAGCCTGGAACCCTAGCCCGGCGGAGGACCTGGGTATGCGAACTCGACTTTCTCCCTATTTTTTCCCCACATAGCACTTTATATCCTCTCTCCCAAAGATTTTGGCTGATCCTCTTCGCCCTTTACGCCGGATTCTGTAGTTGGCACGCCGCTGGCTCGCCGTCGCCTCTATCCCTGAGCAGTAGTGCCGCAGCCCGCATCCGTTGAAGGTATTGTTTTTCCCTGAGCATGATATTCTTTAGAAAACACCAAGCATCCTTGAAAACTGTCGTATGGAGTTGAACTACATACATTAAAACTTCTATAGAATGTGCTAAAGGATGAGGTTTATTCTTTATACATGTATGATGTAATGCTCTATAGTCTATGGCTCCAAGATTTTTTTGAAAGCCATAAACAGGGGGAGACACTCGACGGTGTTCGCCCCAAATAATGGCTTCAAGATTGAAAAAGGGACATGATGGTGGACGTGATAGATCGGATATTGCATGGAAATATTGTAAAGAGGTTGAGTTAGAGGGAGAAAAAATGAGAAAAGGATACAAATACGTGAGTTGTAACTTTTGTAACAAGATCATCACAGGTGGTATTGCAAGAATAAAAGAACATTTGGCGAGAAGTCACAAGAATGTTAGTGGTTGCCCAAATGTACCGCTAGAAGTGGAGAATGAAATCAAGTTGTTTTTGATGAAGAAAGAGTTGGATAAAAAAAGATCACTTGAAGACATGCAGGAGGTTCGTCGAGTGGGAGCATATGCCATGCAAGGAGGATCTGATTTTGGTGAGCATGTACCTACCGGATCAAGTGGAGCTCAACAAGCAAGAGATCCTAAGGATCTTTTTGTAGGAGGACGGGGAGCTGGAACGACAAGCAGAAGTGGTGGATGTGCAACTACTCCAGATAATGCAGCACAGATTACATTGAATGCGTCTTGGAGAAAGGAAGAAAGGAAGAGGTGTTGCCAAAGCATAGGGAGATTTTTCATAGAAAATGGGCTCCCTTTCAACGTTGCCACTAGTCCTTCATATGCAATAATTGTGCAAGACATTGGCAACTTTGGAAGGGGTTTGAAACCTCCAACTATGCATGAATTGAGAACTTGGATCTTAAGGGAAGAAGTTAGCACTATAAAGTCACTTATGGATGATGCTAAGGCATCCTGGAGAGTGGTAGGTCGCAGCATTATGTCGGATGGTTGGACGGATGTTAAAGGGCGCACTTTGATTTACTTCTTAGTGAATAACCCTAAGGGCGCATGGTTCTTGAAATCCATTGATGCGTTCGAAGAAATCAAGAATGCCACGTTCCTGTTCAATTTGCTTGATGAGGTTGTTGAGGAGGTTGGAGAAAGCAATATCATACAAGTTATCACTGATAATGTTGCCGCTTACAAGGCAACCGGAGAGATGTTGATGCAGAAAAGAAAGCACTTATATTGGACTCCATGTTCAGCTCATTGCATCGATCTCATGCTGGAGGATATCTTGAAATTGCCCTTGCATGAGTCCGTCTTTAAAAGGGCAAAAAAGATTATCAACTACATTTACACTCATGGTTGGGTTTTAGCAATGGTGAGGAAACATGCTTTCATAGATCCACCGATGAGGTTCATTTATGAGGCCATGGATAGGGCCAAAGAAGAAATTTCTCGAAACTTGGGTAATATGAGGGGAATTACAAGACAATATGGGAAATTATTGACAGGAGGTGGGGTAAGCAACTACATACCCATTTACATGCAACCCGCATACTTTGTCAACCCTCAATGCCAATATGATCCATCATTTAGAGATGAATGATTATGAAGTGAAAGTTGGATGGTTGTCTTGTGTGGAAAGATTGGTTGGGGAGGAAAGGATGAAAATTGATTTGCAAATAAGTTCTTTCATCAATGCAAGAGGGTTGTTTGGCTGGTCAGGTGCCATCGAGACACGAAATAAAAGAAGCCGTGGTATTTAACTTTTTTCATATCTATATGTTAAGTTCATTTCAAATTCGTCTTAACAATAACTTTGCAACCATTTATAGCGGATTGGTGGCAACTCTATGGCGATGAAACTCCTGAACTGAAGAAATTTGCAATGCGCATTTTAAGCTTGACATGTAGTGCATCTGGATGTTAGCGTAATTGGAGCTCCTTCAATCAGGTGATTACTCAAGATTGGTATAGCTTATATTCGCATCAAAAGAATTTACAATAGATGTATCGTGTAACATTTGATTGCTCAATTATAGGTCCACACCAAAAGAAGAAATAACTTGAGACAAGAAAAACTCAATGACCTGGTCTTCTGCATGTTCAACTTAAAGCTGAAGCAAAAGTAAGCGGGAAAAAGACTTTGGAAGATCCTCTTTGCTTGAATGATGTCGATTCGGATGATGAATGGATTTCTGAACTCCAACTAACTGAAAGTGAAGTTGAAGCTTTCATGAACTCGATGGAAACATTCCTCTTGAAGATGACACGTTAAATGAAGATATTGTAGAGGAACAAGGCGGAAGGAAACGACAAAAGAAGAAGCAAAAGAACCATCATGGGAAAGGTACCGTAACACAAATCTTATTTTGTTGTAGCTTCTTTGATGACAATTTAAGGACAAATCTTATTTTTTATTTTACTACTTTCAAATAGGAAAAAGTATTGTGGATGTTGATGAAGATGAATTCGAAGAAAGTGAGGGACATACTGATGAAGACGATGACGAGGATGTGATCGTGCAGTACAATGACGACTCACTGGAGGACCTAATAAGCAGCAATGATGATGGTGATGAGCAAGATGATATTGAGGCGGAAATTGCTCCTTACGAGTGACGATATTTTGCTAGATTAATACTTTCAGTCATTTTTGGATTTGAAACTTGTCTCCTTTTTATTTTTATATGCTGGACTCTAGAAACTTTCTATTTCGTTAATCAATATTGTAACTTTAATGCCAGTGACTTTAATGCAATCTTATTTCTAGCATTTTTATACAAAGTTCTAGATTTGTATCGTTTTTAACCTAAAAACTGAGGCTTACGCCTCGACCGCCTCGAGGCTTATGCCTCGCCTCATTTACGGGAAACCGCCTCGATCCGCCTCACGTTTTTTAAAACCATGGCTGTAACAGTACTCCATGTGCAACGAGACTGTAAAGCAGTCATTTCAGCTTCCATGGCCAGACA
The DNA here is from genome assembly GCA_037367405.1 of Ottelia alismoides. Taxonomy (NCBI): domain Eukaryota; kingdom Viridiplantae; phylum Streptophyta; class Magnoliopsida; order Alismatales; family Hydrocharitaceae; genus Ottelia; species Ottelia alismoides. The sequence goes on from JAZKJV010004620.1 coordinate 37,405, forward strand.
CCGTTCGCCTAGTTTGAGTGCATCCTGATATGTACGTGGGATTTCAACAACAAATAATCCCATAACAAAATTTTGAAAATCTAGTGAAAGCCGCTCCAGAGACACTTGACCTGCCATGGGGTATCGCGCGCAAGAATATTTGCCTTTCTGCAAGGTGATGGACCACCCTAAATCATTCTCTACTGGTGGTTTTGGCTCAACCTGTATATCTGCATGCTCATCCTGTACATCATGCACACTACTAGTTCCATCAGTCAAAACCAAGTTATTAGAATTTACCTGGGGCGTGATGGATGCTGGGGAAGGCGTTGGAACATGGAGTGCATGGTGAGGTATATGTACAGGTGGAGGTGGGAGAATAACATCCTCAGATTCAGAGGGACTATCCTGTCACCTGTAGGAGAGAAGTACATGATGGACACAAAGAAGGTGATGTTAGCACTGACATAGTACTTTCTTTGTACATGATCAAAACACCGACAACCCTTCTGAGCACGTGAGTAACTGACAAACATACATTTGACAGCTTGGGGAGCGAGCTTGTCATGATCAAGACGAAGGATATGGACAAAGGCCACACACCCAAACACTCATGGGGTAAGAGAGAAGAGGTCCTTATCAGGAAAATTAAGAGGAAATTGTGCCTTTTCACCCAAGATTGTGGAGGGCACTCGGTTTATGAGATAACAAGCTATCATCACAGCATCACCCCAAAAAGAATGTGGAGCCCGACTCTGTATGAAGAGAGTCACGGTGATATTTAGAACATGTATATGTTCGCATTATGCCACATCGTTTTGTTGAGACGTATAAGGACAAGTAGTCTGATGAATGTATTTTATTGAAGCAGTGTGACAAATGTGCAGTACAAAGCTCCGCATTATCTGAGCGAATGTATTTTATTGAAGCAAAGAAAATATTTTTGATTTCAACAACAGAAATTTGAATAATAGTACTCGCCTCAAACATTTTCAAAAAGAAAGACCCATGACAGTATAGAGAAACCATCAACACAAACGTGATAATACCCGTGTCTCTGGTGATCAGGTACACAACTTGGACCCCACATATCTAGATGAAATAAATCAAACAGACCATGACTACTCTGACCTTGACGACTTGGAAAGCTGGACCCACAGAAGGCCGTATCGGTGATATATCGGCGATATATTGTCCATATATCTGTTTCGACAGGGTAGGGGTGTCGTAATCACCCAGTATATCCTTTTATAGGGATAGGCGATATATCGCCATATCGGCTCATATCATTCAAAAATGACTGGATTCGGTATAAAAATCCCGGATATCGATCGATATCGTCGATATCTCTATATATCAATGCTATTATTCATGCAAGATTGATTCCACTACTTATCTAACTACACCCAGTATTAAAACACATAGCTAGCTACACCTAGTATTAACACACACAATGCAATGAGTCCCTCGTTCTGGTAGGGTATGGTGCGACAGGAGGGTGCATACAATGGTTCTTCGACTTGGAGTATATTTGCAAGTTATTTCATGTTGTAAGACTTGAATGAAAATCCCTTTCCAATATCTCTAAGTCAATTCTTTAAAAAAAATTATAACTCAAGTATGAACGTTAATATCGATATGTTCGAAATGATGGATATATGCGATATAAGCTTCATAGATGACTGATATGTGTGATCTAAGAGTATATTTGTTAGTTATTTAGTGATCTAAGAACTTGGATGAACTCCGTTTTCAATGTACATAGGTCACCAACTAACAGTACCAGCGATATGTTCGATATGACCGATGTGTGCAATGTATGGATCATAGTCTTCATAAATGATCTATATGTGTCGCTTTTTTTGATCTGAAAAATTGGTAAACCCCCCTTGCGGCGGTCACCGCCGGAGTATTTCATTAAAAAAGTTTAAGCGTAGAGCACGTTACAGTGAGAGACAACATTTTCAAAATAAAACATCTGATTGTTGAAAATCAAGTCATCTCTTGCCGTCCAGATTGCCCACAGAGCCGCAAAGGCCTTCGAGCAATCATCCGTTGAGCTGCCTTCGACGGTCTGTATGGATCTCCAGAATGTTGTCGCCTCCTCACTCCCGACCCAGTGAATGCCAACCTTCGTCCAAACTCGTTCGGACTCTGAGCACTTAAAAAACAAATGCTCCGCGTCCTCTTCCATCTCATCACACCTGTCGCACGTCATTTCGTCGACGCCAAGCAGCCGACCCCTCCTTGCCTTATTCCATAGTCGCCCCTTTCTCAAGAACCACAAGAAGATTTTGACCCTGTTCGGAACCTTGGATGCCCAAATGATTTTGACATCCGTGCAGGGGTCAGAATCGCGTTCCTCCATCTCTCTCCTCAGCTCATCGCATGCTTTTTTGACGGAGAACCGTGTATCCGTCCATGTAAAGTGGTCGACGTCCGGCAAGAACATTCTTGGTTCCGGTAATTCGGCCTGCAACCTGAGATACTCATCCGTGTGTTGTCCGATAATTCAGTTAGAAACTGTGGTACCCATGTCCCATCCACGGCCGTCTGGAATAATGTACATGCGCGGATATCTTCCCTCCAGCGCACCATCGCCCGTCCAATCATCCTGCCAAAATATGAAACGGTGGCCGTCTCCCACCGTTGGTCGGAGCTTATGCGCCAACAACGGTAAAATCTGACGAATCCCAGCCCAAAGAGACGACTCAAAGCGACACCTCGTGGCCTCTAGCTCCCCTCCCACGCCATATGCAACCCTCACTAGCCTGACCACCGGCGAGTTTGAAGAACCTCATATGCGAGTCACCCATTTAGCAATGAGAGCCTTTTTCATACACTCCACGTCACGCACACCAAGGCCACCATCATTGCGCCTTTTAGTAACATCCTCCCACTTGACAAGATGTATCCCAACCCCCTGATGTTTCCCATCGGACTAGAAGAATCTCCTCATCAAAGTCTCTAGTCTCCTTCGGACTCCGACCGGCATCAGCCGCGTGGAATAGAAGAAGATCGGTATAGCTGAGAGCACATGCTTTAATAGCACCAACTTTCCTCTCCTGGAGAGAGTGATTGCCTTCCACCCTACCAATCTCTATTCCATCTTCTGTATCAGCCCATCCCAGTCCGCCTTCCTTAGCTTCCCATCCACCAACGACAGACCCAAATATATGATAGGTAGGTCCCCTAAAGGACACTCGGTCAGCTCTGCAAGACCAATACGATCCACTTCATTCATTCCAAAAGTAATAGCCGTTGACTTGTGCTTGTTAATCTCCAGTCCAGAGAGCTAGCTAAAGACCTCTACCAGGTGCACCTCATTTGCATTCTGGACCTCCGTGCCTCCCAACAGCAAGATCGTGTTGTCATCGTACTGCAAAAGGGGGAACGAGATGTCCCCTTTCCTGAACCCTTCACTCCATCTAGCCTCCACTACCTGTCTGGAAAGCACGCCCATCGCATCAACAACCAACACGAACAACATAGGTGCCAATGGGGTTCCCTGCCTCACACCCCTCTGTGGTTGGAAAAAACCCCTTCTGGCTTGCCATTCACTAGGATGGAGTAGGAAGAGGTGGTAACACATCTCTTCATCCAGCTCACCCAAGTCTCTGGGAAACCTCTCCTTCTCAGAGATACCCAAAGGAACTTCCAGCCCACACAGTCATAGGCTTTTGCATAATCTATCTTCCATATTGCCCCTCTCGACTTCGTCCGCTTCCAGTCCAGGCAGATCTCCGAGGCCATGACCAGACCGTCCGCCATATGCCTCCCTGGGACGAAAGCTGACTGCCCTGCAGTACCACAGAGTCCAAAATCCCCCTCATCCTGTTCGCCAACAACTTAGACACAATGAGATATCGTATTGGAGAGCGCGACGGGCCTACAATCGTCGACCATAACTGGAGTTTCCCTCCTTAGAAGAAGGAACAACAACGCCTTGTTGATCTTCTCGAAACCGATGTTTTCTTCCATGAATTCGTTCAACACCTCCATAATTTCCCCCTTCAAAAGCTCCCAAAACTCGCGATAGAATGACATCGAGAATCCATCCGGGCCAGGGGCATTGTCCGAATTCAAGTCCCAGACCGCCCTCTTCGCCTCCTCCTCCGAGAATGGAGTCAACAAACCGCCTGCTCTGATGATAAGGATGACACACCTCTCCCCAACCAACCCCATCCCCCTCCATTCTTCTACCGCGTCACTTGAATAAAGTGACCCTTAAGCACGCCTCCAATCGCCACCTCCCCGGACACACGTGCATCGTTTACCTCTAAATCATGAATGTAGTTCTTTCTTCGCCTGCCCGAGACCATGGAATGAAAAATCTTGTGTTGGCATCCCCCTCTTTGAGCCACTTCTGCCTGGATCTTTGTTGCCACTCCACCTCTTCTTTTCTGTCCTCCAACAACAACTCCTCTAGTAGGTCCTGCCTCTTCCTGAACTCCTCGTGATCCAACCCTCTATTATCATCCATCCCGTCCAGCCTGGTGACCTCCGCCTGTACCTCCGCTCTTTCTGCTTTCTGCCTTGCCTTGTTTTCTCTACCGAAAGTCGTAAGGAAAGCCTTCAAAGACCACAACTTAGCCGCAAATCTTGCCACCGCTGTGCCCTCCGGCGTGTAACCTCTCCACTCTGCCTCGACCGCCTACCTGAATCCCTCTTCCAAAAGCCAGCTCCGCTCGAAGCGGAAGAAGAATCTGGGCCTCCCCTCCTCTCCAGATGACCACAGAATAGGCATGTGGTCCGATTGCGACCTCGGAAGTGCCCACACCCTTGAAAGCGGAAACCTCTCCCCTCCTTCCATAGACAGGAGGAACCTGTCCAATCTAGAACGCGATCGCACATTATGCCACGTATATGCGCATCCAGTCGCGTCGATAATAAACAAGCCCATGGAGTGCAGAACCCGTTGGAGCTCCTTCGAGCCCGGGTCCCCCCCCCCACCAGCCCCCCGCAGGCGATCCTCCGGGAGCAGCATGACATTGAGGTCCCCTCCCACAATCCAAACCCCTGTCGCACTGTCATTCCCCATCGATTCTAGCTCCGAGGCCAGGGTACCCCTCTCAGTGCCATTCGGATCGTAGACATTCGTAACCATCAAGTCGAGGCCATCCGACCGCCGTCTCAACATAATGGACAGACAGAATATTGATTTCTTCTCCCCCAGAAAGTCGAAGGCATCTTTGTTCCAACCGGAGATGAGACCGCCCCGTGAGCCTCTAGCCCAGTCATTGCAAATCTTCCACCGCCGTTAAGCGCCCTCCCCGCCTCCACCACCTCGCAGGAGAGCTTTGTCTCCTGGAGGAGGAAAATATCCGAACTAGACTCCGCAATAAGATTTCTCACTCTCAGCCGCTTCTCCGCCCGGCCCAACCCCCTTATGTTCCAAGAAAGAATCTTCATTTGTCATAAAGCACGCTCCGACTTCTTAGGTGGAATGAGGCCGAGGCATTCAACCATCGATCGATCTAGTGTCTGGAAGCGATTTGAGAATAGTTGCAAAGCAATCGGCTGCCCCTGAGATCTCCCATCTAGTTCTGTCGACTCGAGCAAAGATGCTCTACGCTGCCTCCTCCGCTCCTTTCCGGTTGACTTTCTCACATAGGTCGCTCCAAATCTGTGCAGCCCTTCCTCCGGTGTGAGGGGCTGAGCTTGCCCACCCTTCTCCCAGCAAGCTTCCTCCCCATCCCCCCTTAGCGGCATCTCCTCTACCACGGGTGCTTCCATACCTGCTTCTGAATGGCCTTCTTCCTCCTGACCACCCCTTCTGCTCCCCCCTGCTTCCCTATCACCCCCGCATCCCCCGACCCCCATTGAGTACCAACACTCAATCGCGCCACCCCCTCTGCGGAATCCCACGGCTGTGGTCCCGCCTTGCCCCCCGAAGTTGATCCAAAAATTCGTTCCGCGTGGGCCCATCCTTGCTTCGTCATCATTCTCCAGGCAGAGCACGAGTTGAAAGACCCTCCCTCTTCATTCCTCTGGCCGAGCAACAATTCGGGTGTCGCAGTCAGGTCACTAGGCCGGGTCGTGGTTGTGTCTGCTTGCACCTAGGCTTGCAGGTCCGATACCGAGACCGCTATCGCCTTTCCCTGATGCGGATCCAGCTGAACTGAAACCGCCAAAGCCTTCAGTGCCTCTTCAGTTTGGGTCTGTGGACCCGCGTTCTCGGTTACCCTGTTAATTGGTGGGAGCCGAACCGCCCCCGCGTTGCAGTTATCTAAGATCTGACTAACACTAACGTTCCCGAAGCGGATCGCGCGCGGGAGACGAGGAGTCACCACAACCGAAGGCGTCAATCCATCTTCCGCGCTCCCTCGCTGCCTCCCCGGAGGACTACCATCCTCCTCCGCCGACATGATCGTGCGAGTCGGCCTCTAGAGAAGCTCATCCAACATCAGATCCCTCTGCCGAACCAGGCTTACCTGATCCATCGAGACGACATCGACATGGATCGCCTTCCCGGCCGAGAATAGCTTCTTCATTCCCAAACCCGTTGTGGATAAGTTCCGTACCTTCAGGATAGGGTCCGACGGCTCCCCCGGACGACACCCAAAAGCTTCTACCTCTTCAACCTCCATCACGTTCCCCAGCAACCTTCGGATGCTCCTCGGATCATGCAGAACAATCGAGACTCCCCTCACGATAACACGATCCAACCGCTTCGGTTGTCGGACCCCATCTGAAGCCGTCGTCCTGCGCCAGCAGAGTTGAGTCCAACCCTCTTTCGACCACCGCAACAACTCCTTCGCCTCCATCTCCCTCAGCACCCTAGCCATAACCTTCCTAGAGGACCGCTGCAGAATGTCCCCTCCAAACTGCGCTGAAGAGATCAGTCCCACGTCCGACGAGCCTCGGAAGATCGCTTCCAAACTACCCCCTCCCCAACCAACACGAGCGGACCGTCCGCTTGCCTCAGCTGGGGGCATTTGCCGTACCTGTGAGAGAACCGACGGCAACAGAAGCAACGAATATCCTCGCGGCACTTCCAAGCCCAGTGCAACATGGATCCGCACCGGTAGCACCCTTTTTCGAATGGGTTGGAGAAGCTCCACCCACGTCTCTCGAGTGCATTCCCACCATTCAACTCCGAATCTACTCCCCTTGCACTGCGGCGGGGGCTCCTCGTGCAGACCTTCACCACCTCCCTCCGCTGCGATAAAACCTCTCATACTTCTCCGCTCAAAAAGAATAAATAATCAGATAAAACACACTTCTTTAAAATAGCCAACAAATGGAACACATAGTTAGACTTGGACATCAAAGCACGCAGGTGTTGGGCATGTTTGCAAACAATCTGACACAATGATCCCTGGTCATGATTCTTTTTCTACTCACTAGCCTCAAGAAAATTCCCTATATGTGTCGTAGGTGTATATTTGTATGTTATTTAATGTTATAAGAACTTGAATGCAATCCATTTCCATTATCTATAGGCCAGGAATAAACATTAACAACGATATGTTCGATATGATTGATATGTGCGATATATGAGCTATAAATGATCGATATGTGTGACATAAGTGTGTATTTGTAAGTTATTTGTTGTTTTAATATCTTGGATGATCTTAATTTCTGAAAAACGAAAAAATGGCTTTTTTGAGCCATTTCCGTCATTTCCACCGTTATCGTCGATATATCGACAATATATCCCGATATATCCATTTTCGGACGGATCGAAACGATATAAATATCGATATGGCCTTCCTTGGCTGGACCGATGATGCTTTCCAACTTTACATGACTCATACTGAATACTAGAATTAATAGAGACACCAAGTATGAGACGATAATTTTTCTGCAGCAGTAGGTAGACGAATCTGAGATGCCACATGTCAGGGGGAATGGATCCTGCAGAAAGAGAAGTAACACCAATATACGTAGTCTGAGACAACATGTATAGCCCTCCATGTTCACGGCTACTTCCAATCAACCTGCCTGAAAAACAAGGGAACTAGGGTCAACTACAACACAACAATATAAATTTTTCGTAATCTGGCTAATAGACAGTAAGTTCATGGAAAAGACAAGTGCATGAAGAACATTCTACAGGTGTATGGAGGGTGTTAAATGAACCTCTCCTTGTCCAGTAGTTGGGGACTGAGTCCCATCAGTAATCACTACTGATCTACCTGGTTATGCTGGACTGTATGTACCAAACTATAATTTATCTATGCAGAGATGATCTGATGCTCTGGAATCCATAGTCCACTGTCGAGAACGACCAATAAATGCATGAGTAATAGCTGAGCTACTGGTGTATGTAGAGCCTGCAGTGTCTGATGGACTGGTGCTGGAAGATCCAGCGGCTGGAGGCATGATCTCTCTCAGGCGAGCAACAAAATCATGGTAGTGATGATCAATAAGATAAGGAGCAGTCTGACTCTACTCTGCGGCACGAGCTGATGGTTGGAATTCGTGCATGGAGTAGCACGTATCCTCTGAATGACCTTAATAGTGGCAGTATGAACATATCTGATGTGGGCGTGAATCGCCTTTGTCGCGTGTGCCTTGTCCTCTTAAAGGAGTAGATCCACCTCTACCACGTGATGCAGCCATAGCCGACGAAGTCTGAGAAGGTGTGGCAGAGGAAACACTCAATCGACTCAGTCTGCGATATGCTTCCTCCATAGAAGGTATGGTAGTATCGGTAAGAAGTTGAGAGCGAGCTGAGTCATATTTTAGGTTGTGAGCGGCCATAAAAACACCGGTCTTGATCTCTTTAGGTCTTAGGCTGCGTTGTGGAGACCATCAGAGGTATGTAGATGTGAAGTCGCTCAATCATAACCCCCAAAGATGTATACATGTCGTGAAGAGGACGATCACCCTGTTTTGTCGTGAAGATATCATGCTGGAGCTGCAATATCTTTGACTCATTCTTCGCCTGAGAGTATATCCCTGCGAGAATGTACCTCATTGCCTTTGTTGTGGGTTGACTAAGGATATCGTTGACCATCTCCACAGAAATATTATCAGATAGCCACACCTTGGCATATGCTTCATCAACCTCCCATGAGGCGTTGATCCCAGTTTTGCTCACTGGCTCATCTTGCGTCAGAATATGCTTCTTGCCATGGCACTGCATCAAATTCATGAACTGCATTGTCCACAACTCGTAGTTGGTACCGTCCATCTTGATAATAGGTGTAGGACCCTTGAAGGCACACGCGAATGACGTATAGCGCTGCTGCCTGACATCGTGTTCAATCACCGGGACCTTAGACCAATCGTGCCATGTCTAAACAGAATGAAACAAGATGATTATGATTTTAGACTCATACCACAACTATCTTCAGATGAATTGTGGTCTGATTTTGATAAAAATAGGACAAATCAGACCCTGAATATCTGAAATCAGATAAAAAACCATACAATTAGGGCTTCAAAATGACTTGGACAGTGGCACGATCACACATGAGGGGTTGTAGGGGCGACATGTGGCGCTAGGTGCTGCTGGGGGCGGCGGCGCTGCAGTTGGTAGCAACCAACTACGTCGTTGTGCTGCCGGCAGCTGCTGCAATGGCGACGTTGCTGGTGGAATGCGGAGTTGCCACGCGTAGAGGGTTGGCGTGCGAAAAAGGGGGCTGGATGGTATGGTTAGGGTTTCAGCTCAAGGCTCCGGTCTAGGACCGCCACTCGGATACCATTTGAAAAAAGAATACTTGTTGTTATTTATTCATAGAGCCCAAGGGTTCTCCTATATAGAAGAGAGAAACCCTAATGGGTAAACTACATACTATGGACAACATAAATAAATAACTGTAAAACAATGATATAACATAAAAGCTGTCCAACACTATCTTGACATTCTTTCTGATTCCGATTTTGTTGACGCTGCGTCTATCTCCGAGGGATCCCTTCCTTTGGCACTTTGCCTTGGACATCCTTTTGCCGTGGCAATCTGCTTGATGTTCTTGAACTTTCTACACTGAAGCCCTTTGAGTACTAGGCGTATCAGTTCGGGAAACATCATTGAGCATCATTTTCTGCACGTGCTGATCCTTGTCATGAAGTTTCCTTTTCTCTCGTCCATTGCGATATTTAGGGACCTTATCGTGTCCGTACTCTGAGTGGACACAATTATTTTGTTGTTTTTTGTTGATGATTATAGTCAATCATCTTAGGTCTATCTCTTAAAGGAATGTGTGGAGATCAATTAAATTGTCAAAAATGTCCTTCAACACACGAAAATGTCTTCTGGAGCTCTATTATTTTTTTTCGTATTGATAATGCTTTAGGACTGGATATCGATCATTTAAAATGATCGAAATGACCGAAAAATGTCTTTCGTACTGATAATTCAAAATAGGTGCACATGGATATTATGTATATATGTATTTATGTATGTATCTAAATGCACACATGTGTATTACGGATTGGATCCGATCAGATTTTGGTAAAGATTCGATCCAATCCGCACTTTAACAGATTTCAAAAATTCTAATCTGATCCATTAGATGATAAAACCAAACCAATCCAATTAGTAGCATCGAATTGGATCTGATTATTGATTTTATCCGATTTGTGTGCACCCCTAGTTAATAGGTTAGATATATCTTATGCTGTGAGCAGAGCCAACTAACACATATAAAAACTACTTTACAATCATTGGCATGATGTTCTTATGATCCTACGCTTCCTGAAGGAATCACCCAGGCGATACCTCTTCTATGGGTTCAATGACCACATTGATGTATCTGCTTATACTGATGCATGTTATGTTAGTTCACCTGAGGATCGCTACTATACTACATGATAATATGCTATGATGATTGGGGGAATCTTGCCATTTGGTGGAGCAAGACGTAGACCGTAGTCTCAAAATCGAGTGGAGAAGCGGAATACATGGCTATGGCTCAGGCTACCTATTAGGTTACTTGGTTACTCTCTTTCCTATTGGAACTTGGTCGTTTTCACTATTCCTATTCCTCTGTTTGTGACAACAAGTCCGCTACATATATTGCTACAAACCATGTTTTCCATGAGAGAACCAAGCACATTGAGATTGACTGTTGCTTTGTTCATGATGCTGTACAAGGAGGGAAGATCACTACTCCACACTTCTTGATTTATTTTCAGCTTGCACACGTATTCATGAAGGCGCTGCCAAAGAAACACTTCTCGTGGATAATCTCCAAGTTGGTCATGATTGACAAATATGCTCCAACTTGAGGGGTAGTGTTAGAGGCGGCTTTATTTTATTCTATTCAGTTGTAACTCCTCGTGATCCTTTTATGTAATTTGCGGTTTATGAGTGGTCTAGGGTTTCGGTCTATATAAGAATCTCTAGACCTCTTGAATACAATAATTGATTGCATTCTATCTTTCTTTCTGTACATGTGTAATTTGGAGGCATATAATATAAGTGTACATTTGTAAGTTATTTATTGTATTTATTGTTTTAGGAAATTTGACGAGCCCCATTTCCAATATCTGTCAATCAACTATCAAGATTAACAACGATATGCCATTAGGTATGATGTAAAGGGTATAGATGAGAGATATGTATGATATAAGTATGTATTTGTAAGTTATTATCATTTTCTAATAACTTGGATGATCTTAATTTGCAAAAAATGGCAAAAACAACTTTTTGAGCTATTTCCGAGATTTCCATCAAAATCGTCAAAATTTTCCCAAAATTTCACCGAAATTTCCAAATCTGGGGAAACTGAACGAAATCGAAATTGAGATTTCGAACCTTGTCGCCGTTGGGAAGCTTTAATTTATCTTGCCGCTGTCGTCGAGATCTTATCTCTACTCACCCACGTTGTTGTCGGTTCTGGCAGGCTTCGATCCTCATGCTAGGGCAACATCTCCACATGCCTAAGTTCAGGTGACTCCATTGGATCCATGGCATCATCGCCATCCATCAGATCAAGGGCATCATTGCCAGAACCAAGTGACACCATCACAACTACCATCAGACACCATCATAATGTATGGGATTTGCTAACCCATGTTTATGCATGAATGCGTTGGCTTACCCAAATAAATATACGATCTCTTCTCTCCTTAAAAGGTAATGTGTCTTAAGAATATTTCGATAGAGTTTCCCGTGTAAAAAAATGATATTTCTTAAGTAAGTTTGGGCATAGTTTCCCCTTGTGAAAAGTGATATATCTTAAAACGATTTCGACAGAGCTTCCCCTCTAGTACTTGGGATCTATTTTGCGACAAGATGGAGAAATCTATGGAGATGTTACTTATAAAATAAGTGCAGGTTGGCTAAAGAGGAGAGGAGCCTCTACTGTTCTTTGTGATAAGAAAATCCCTTTGAAAGTCTAACGAAAGTATTACAAACCAGCCATGAGACCTGATATGCTATATGGATCGGAATGTTGGCCTATGAACCATAGGCATATGCAGAGATTGTGAGTAGCAGAAATGAAAATGCTAAGGTGGATGCGTGGTCATACAAGAAAAGATTGGATTCAGAATGGATCGAAATACCACCACATTACCCATGGCTCTCTTGCGATCACCAGGGATGTTGGCATAGCTCCACTAGAGGATAAGATGAGAGAAAATCGTATAAGATGGTTTGACCATTTGCAAAGGAGGCCAGTTGCACCGGTTAGAAGATGCAAGATTTGGGATGTTGAGCCGGTTAAAAGAGGGTAATGAAGGCCCAAGAATTGTCGGAATGAGACTATCTGAAGGGATCTTAGTTATTTGTATTTAAGTCCGAGAATGACCTAAAATATATCAGAATGGAGACAATAAATCCATTTTGTCGGTCCTACTTAATTGTGAGAAAAGGCTTTGTTGTTGTAGAACTTCCCCTTAAAAGGTGATGTTTCTTAAGAAAATTTCAGCAGAGTTTCCACTTAAAAGATCATATTTCCTAAGGAAATTTTGGCATAAATTTCCCTTACATGAATGCAAAAAGTTGGCTTAGATCTACTAACCTTTCTCCTGAAATTTGCTACGCTGCTCTCACTATGATCTTTCCTCCACTTGTCAGTAAAGCTTCGCTACGTTCTTCCGAATCGCTCTCACTTTCTCTCAACCTCTCTACCAATGTTTGGAGGAATTTGGCTGTGGAATGGATGTGTCGAGAATGAGGAGGTAGGGCGTATTTAGTGGCCTCCAGAACCCATGATTTTTGCTCATGGTTTTGTTAATACCATTATTTTTCCTAATACCATGGTTTGTATACCCTTGGTTTTGGCTTATGTAAACCATGATTTTTCTAATAATACTTTATTAGCATTAATTATGATTAATTAGTACAAAATAAGATTAGTAATCCTTATCTATATTTAGCCTACATTAAATAATGATTAAATTCCTTAATCATCGGTAATCTCCTAAATCATGATTATCCCTTCCTAATGACAATAATTAAAGGGCCGATTTTGAGCTTGACAAACGTCGACTATCTTAAATTGAAAATAATAGAAATTCATAACAACATCCATTTGATATGAATCAAGATCCTTTTAAATCATCTCGTTAGGTCGGATATCATAACAATCTCTAAGTTGGAACTTAAATGTAGCACTTTTATAGTTATACCACCACTGTGAGGTTTAAAAATAAAAGTCATATTTTTATTCCTAATCAACATTCCTAATTGTAGTACCTCTTAAGTATGAGAATGTCACATAGTAGGCTCCACATAGCTTGGGCAGTGGATTTGCTACCCGAACACAAACCGACAGTAACACTGCATGCATGAATGGGCCTCAAGCATAGCCATAGGCTGATAAGGGGGCTTATGCAAGGGATTTACTTGACCTACATATGCAACATGTGGTCGAGAAGAGGAGACAGGGCCGACGATGGTGGCGAGTGCTTGGGTATGAGCCTCGGTCTAGGACCGTTGCTCTGATACCATGTGGAGAAATGTTAGACAGTGAATGAATTGCCTTATTCTATAGGTCTAAGGTTTCTTATATGGCGGGAACCCTAGAGGAGTAAAAGGGAAAACAGATTTTTACACCCATAACCCTGAGTAATTTCACAATTACAATCATAACCCTGCATAATCGTGAATTACATGATAAACCCTGAGTAATGCTTAACTCTTACATGACATACCCTTGTGTTATGTTCCGTTTGAGATGACCGTTATATTTGATGGTTTCCATTAAGAAAAAAACAAAATTGCCGCTAATAATCATTTTTATTTGTAAATCATGTCATCGCATCTCCCTCCATCATCTAGGAGGGACTGGGCGGCAGACAAAGGCGAAGGTGGTCGGCACGGGAGTTGGGGCCGCAGGGAGGCGGAGGTCGAGGGAGAGGGGGCTGTTGGAGGTGGTCTGCAAGCTCGAAATGTCCCGGGGGGGAGGAGGGGTCCTGGGGTCGGAACTTGCAGGCACATGGGGAGGGGGGTTCCTGTGGTCGGGGTGGCTAGGAGGCACGCACAGGGAGAGGGTCGTCAAGATTGAGCTGGGGCCTTATTCCGTTAGTCCACGGGCAACCTTACGTCGACCATGCGAAGATCACAGCCTCGTAGTCAAGGCTGATCATGATCCTCCTCCTCTTTCTTAGCCCACAACCTTCTGTTCCTGCTACCTTCTTGTCTTCCTCGCTCTCCGTATTGAAGCTGATGTTGAACGTCTCCCCATCGAATTGGGCTGCAGTTGCCGACAAGCCTTCGTTATCCCCGACGTCTTCCTCCTTCACTGGAAGAAACGACGTGCTGCCACCGTTGTCTTCTTGTGAGTCGGTGGCTCCTAAGAACTCCATGCTGAAGGCATCCTCATCGAGCCCCTGTCTGAGGATGCTCTCCATGTCTATCTCAAACTCCCCGATATCGATCTCCGGCTGTAGAAGGAATCCTGCCGCGCAATCTGTCGGCTGCTGCAGACAGGAGAGCATGGAATTCTTCAACTCATCTTCAGAGATCTGAGGGGAGGAGAAATCAGCAAGAACCGGATCGAAGATGGGCATGCGGTAGAGAAGCTGCTCGTCTTCCGCAATTGCGAAATTCTCAATAGGTACCGTCTCCATATTTTGAACAATCGAATCCGGTCTTGGAGGTTTGCAATCGGATACCTCCCCTTCCTGCTTGGCCTCGGGGCTACGACTGGTGCCGCAGGGGCTCCTTTCCTAGCACTTACATCCGTGGTACCACATGGGCTCATCACCGGGGATTAAACTGGACGAGCTGGCCGTCTTTTAGAGGGATGCGTTCGTGCCGCCTTATGAGCAGATTGGCCGAGTGGACGGAGGAGTCACATAGTTGGTAGAGGAACACGTCATCGACAGCGCAATACCACCATGCCTTGCGGTGGAGGCAGCTGCGCATGCCCTGCGGCGGAGGCAGCTGCGCATGCCCTGGCATTCCTGGCACCGATGACTCTAGAGGACTTCTCCTGACGATTCATCTTAAACTTTCCGCAAATTGTACCTCAGGAGATGGACAGAGATGACTGTGGAGAATCGAGTGTGTCGGAGCAGAGAACTCTAGAGGACTTCTCCTGTGTTCGCGCGGGGCAAGGGGCTCCTGGGGTTTGGGGAGGAGGGGGCTCACAGGCGCGGGGGTGGGGGGGGGGGGGGGGGGGGGGGGGGTGTTCCTGGAGTCGAGCCTTGGGGAGGAGGGGGGCCTGCAGGCGCGCGCGGGGCGAGGGGCTCTTGGGGTTGGGGCTTGAGTAGGAGGTCAGAGCTTGTAGGCCCGCATAGCGGGGAGGCAGGGGGCTCCTGGGGTCGGGGCTTGGGGAGGAGGGAGCTTGGGAGCCTTGCAGATGGCAACGAGGGGGAGGGAGGCAGTAGTGCAGGGGTAGGGAGGCGACGGGGCAGATGGGGTGGCTGCAGGCGGAGCGACGAAGGAGGAAGAAAGGGAGGGGGTCGGCTAAGCTAGAAGCAGATGGAGCACGCATATGAAGAACGAAATGCTTTTTTATTTTTTTTTTGATTTTTTTAGCCCTTGGATAGACTAAGGATTTGATTAACCCAATGATATGATTGGGCTAAGGGGAAAATAACGGAGGGTCATGAGTGTGAGACGGAGTGACTATCCGGGGATTCTCATGTAATTCGCTATTATGCAGGGTTATGATTGTAATTGCGAAATTACTCAGGATTATGGGTGTAAAAATCCCAAGGGAAAATTGCAAAGATATTCGAAAGCATTACATGCTGAAATGACAATAAATAGGAATAATACAACATAACTATTAGTGATATTATGATATGGAGATGCAATCTCATGACATACTCTAATTGGTTTATATATTCTTCAATTTCGTTAGAAAAGTTTTATTTCCAATCGATTTTGTTAGAAAATCGGAAGCGGAAGCGATTGATAAACAAAGCATAAACAAGAAAGATAAACATGGAATACCATGATTTTACGTGGAACCCTACTCCGTGAGGAGCGGGATGAAACCACGGGAGAAGCCCTCAACAGGGGCGGATATTGCATTCCTTTTTCTCAATGGATACAGGAGGTCTGGGACTCCTTATATAGCCTCTCCGGAGCCTCCAAGTCCCACCACTGGACGATGTGGGACTAAACACTGGATGGGGTAAATGGATCTCCTCCAGGAACCATTTACCCTGCTACAACACAATGGGTGCATACAACGAATGCTCCAACACTCCCCCTCAAGCTGGTGCATGCAATGCTCAGCTTGGACAAACATAAAGAAATTCAACTCAACGCTACAGGACACTACGGACAATATCAACCCAACGCGCACATTGCTGCAGTCGAGGACGTTGCTTCTCATGCCGTGCAGGTGAGGAGGACGAACGGGCTGAAGTGTGAGTCGACTGAAGACTCGGAATCTGACCATCGAGTCTGAACTGCGCCTAAAGTCTCCTCATCGGAGAACTGGGTCTCTCCCATCTGGCTCAGAGAATGGTGCACTGCTCTGGTGTACCTATGATACCACATGAAAACCCTTGCCCTCAAGGGAATGGTCCTTTGCTCTGGAGTCCCTATGGCTCACATGAGAACTCTGACCAAACAATAACAAGAATGATGGGGACCTCGAACTGATGATGGCAACATATGCTCATCTGAAAATGACCGCACACTCATGCGTGTCTGAAACTGGAGTCTCTCTGTAGAACTCGAAAACTGGGCCTCTCATCTTGGAGTGCCTCAATCTTGGACTCTGATTAATCTGTCGAGTCTGAATCTGCGCATGAAAATCTTCATTTGAACTGTAGAGTCTGAACGACTGGCTGGTCTGGAAATCTGCATCTGAATCTGGAATCCAGATCTAGACCTGTGACTCTACACATACTCCCCCTTTCTCCCATACTTGTCGGAAAACATGGATGTCGATCAAGTTGGGAGAAGACAACATAAATGGGGAAAACAAAACATGAACATCCAAAAAAAACTTGCGGCTTTTCTTCATTTTTTTAAAGCCGTCAATCATTTTTTTTTGCAAATTTTTTTAAGCTGTTCAAATTCTTCTTCTTTTTTTCGGCTTTCGCAATTTTTTTTAAACTTGCGTACGACTCTTTAATTTGTATGCACCTTTTCTTTGTTTGTTTTTTTTAACTTTGCAACCTTCTCCTCTCTCTTCTTCTTCTTCTTTTTTTTTTACATAAGGCCCAGTTGGGCCGAAAATAACGCAGCATCCACCTTTAATACAGGCGCCCACCTGGGCTCAAAAAATAGTTTTTTTTAATACCGCCGGCACTCTATCTATTTAGGGTTCCCGTGAGGGAACCCTTTCGTTGGAAACACGCCGTCGTCTTCTGGAAATTCTCCCTGGAACTAAGAACAGTGGAACCCTCGATAGAACATGGATTAGGGTTTCAAAAAGAAACCCTAAAAACTTGAACCATTCATGATAATAAGAATCAATCTTCATGAATCAAATATTAAATCTCGAATAACATCGAACATGGAATCCTCGAGAAGCGATCCGCTCTGATACCATGTTAGAAAATCGGAAGCGGAAGCGATTGATAAACAGAGCATAAACAAGAAAGATAAACATGGAACACCATGATTTTACGTGGAAGCCTACTCTGTGAGGAGCGGGATGAAACCACGGGAGAAGCCCTCAACAAGGGCGGATATTGCATTCCTTTTTCTCAATGGATACAGGAGGTCTGGGCTCCTTATATAGCCTCTCTAGAGCCTCCAAGTCCCACCACTGGACGATGTGGGACTAACACTGGATGGGGTAAATGGATCTTCTCCAGGGTCCATTTACCCCGCTACAACACAATGGGCGCATACAACGAATGATCCAACAGATTTTAATTCATCTTCTTTCATTAAAATTATTATTATAAATTATGTTCTTTAAAAACTATATGTTATTATGCTCATTCGCTAGTTTGTTTGATTTCCAATATATCTCAACATTTTGTTTATGCATAATGTGCAATGTAATATAAACATAATGTGCTAAACACATATCCTTTATGTTCCTAAGTCGTTATTGTTTGAATTTTATCATTTCCTTTCTAATACCTCTCATCAATCATTAGTGGCATCGAGCGATATATGTGATATAATGTGTGTTGGTGTGCTAAATACACCTCATTTTGGTATGTAAGTGTAAATTGTATGCTAATTGTTTTAAGAATTAAGATGATCTTAATTCATGAAAAAACATTTTTTGCGTCATTTTCGAGTATTTCACGATATCGTTGATATATGTCGATCTATCTCCGATATATCCCTTTTTGGACCGTCCTACATGATATCGATATCAATAATTCGAATTGTAATATGGGTTTTCGTATACAATGTGAAACCCTAGCGCCCAAGTGGAGATAATTACATTAGAGACCATGAAGGGTTACATGACTCAATAAAGATAAAGAGACAATAATCAAAATAACGTTTATCCTATCTATCGAAGGATCCATTGTTACCAAAGGAAACGCTTTTGATCTTGTAGCCTATTTAACGCAGATTACGGATGATACATGATAGATATAAAGTGTACTACCAGGTTCGACATATACGAAGCAATAAACAAGCAGTTATCTCCTGCTCAAGTGCTGAGAGGTATTGCTGAGCTGTTGTTGATGTAGCAACAACTTTAGTATGGATTCGATCAATACTCCATGATTTTCCTGTTACTCTTAAACAACATCATGGAACTAAGTTGCAATAATTGAGCAACACCGCATATAACAAACTACCCCATGTTTCATGAACATACCAACGTGTGGAAGTTGATTGCAAATACACAAGAAACCTGATACAGAGATGGTTGCTCTGTACTCTTAGTGTGTTGTATATAGATTATACTCTAGTCATGTTTACTAAGCCACTCGCTCGCACATAGTTCAATATATATTATAACAAGTTGAGCATGATTAACATATATGCTCTAGCTTGAAGGGGAGTATTGAGTATTATCCTGTAACCCTAATCCTAAGGTACCCCGATCGTCTAAATAGAGAGGCAACACCATTTATTGTAACACTAACCCTAGGTCCCATCTATACAAGGAACTCTAGGGTTCTCTTCACAAAATGGAAAAAGTTATCCTGATTCTCCACTCTTGTATTAAAGTTTCACATGCTAGAATTTACCATCGTTAGGTTTACTGATAATTTCTGTCCATAACTAGTAACTAGATTTCAACAATTATCGTTATACTTGTTAAAGGATTTAATATTATTGTATAATTTTTTGTCAAGGTTCGAAATATCGAATATCGTATCGGTTAGCCCGAAAAGGGATATATCAGGATATATCGATGATATCAGTGGATATTTTGGAAATGACGTAAAAAAGCATTTTTTTGATAAACTAAGATCATAGTAGCTCTTAAAACACTAAAAAACGTACAAATACCTAATTATATGCAAGAATTATGCATATTTATCAGATCTGTACACATATCACTCATATCGATGTTGTTAATGCTCACTGTTGACTACTAAAAGATATTAGAAAGGGAACTATGAAGTTCAAAAAGTAACTTAATGACATCAAGGTGGTGTATTTCGCACATTAACCTTTCATCACATCGCAATATAGAAACAAAATGCCGAACTATATCGCATATCATACGAACAAGCTAATGAGCATAATATCATATATATGAGCTGGTATTCCTTGATCAACTCTAGAGTTGTTTCATCTTCATCAGAAAAGAAGGCAAATCCCTCCCATTCAAGCACCCTCGGCCTGAAAAAAATATACAAGTCATAACGTGTTTTTAATACCAGGAATAGATACAGAAACAATGTCCCAAGCAATTAAAAAATAGGCGATATTGAGCAATATCGACACCATATCAATGGTATCAGATCGATATCGATTAGTTTATGGGAAAATTTGTACTGAAATCTTTAATTTTTTATCGATAAGAAAATAATTGTCGATATTTTGCAGATATCTCTCTAGATACTGGTATATATCATAGAATTTAATATACACCAGAGTATTGAAACCCTCCCTCTAGTTATACCGATATATCGTCGATATATCGTGATATTTTGAACCATGCTACATATCAACATTTGATGGAAGCAATTGTGAAGGAATTGAGGTGAAAATTGGTGACGATAACATTCGGAAGAGAGATTCTTTTAGATATCTGGGATCTATTTTGCAACAGGATGGGGAAATTGATGGAGATGTTACTAATAGAATAAATGCAGGCTGGCTAAAGTGGAGATGAGCCTCTGCTGTTCTCTGTGATAAGAAAATTCTTTTAAAAATTAAAGGAAAGTTCTACAAAGCAGCCGTGAGACTTTCTATGCTCTATGGATCTGAATGTTGGCATGTGAACCATAGACATGTGCAGAGAATGGCTGTAGCAGAAATGAAAATGCTAAGGTAGATGTGTGGACACACACACACACACCACGTAAAGATCGGATTTGGAATGATGCAATCGGAAAGAAAGTTGGTGTAGCTCCGATCGAGGATAAGACGCGAGAAAACCGCTTAAGATGGTTTGGTCATTTGCAAAGAAGATCAATGGATGCACCCGTTAGGAGATGTGAGTGTTGGGATATTGAGTCGGCTAAGAGAGGGCGAGGAAGGCCCAAGAAGTGCTGGAAAGAGACTATACAAAGGGATCTTAGTTTTTGGATATAAGTCCGAGATTGACCCAAGATAGATCTGAATGAAGGCGAAGAATCCATGCAGCCAAGCTTGCTGAAAGCGGTAGTCGGTACTCGGTCGGCAGGGTCACCTACTAAGGATTAGTCGGCAGTCGGGTGACTAATCGGAATTAGTCGGTCATTATTTGGTTTTGAATTTTTAATTATTTTAAATATATAAATCATTTTTATACATATATTCTTAAATATATACTTATATCTGTATATTTTATATGCCATCATAATGTAACTGTTGGGAAAAGAGTCTTCAATAATCATTCAGAAAAACCCTAGGCTCTCTTATATAGGGAGAGACCTTAAGGGTAAATTACAGAGAGGTCTATCAAAGATAAGGAAATAAGAAAACGTTACATAAAGAGATAATAATAATACTACGAACTATCTCTACACTCCCCCTCAAGGTGGAGCATAGATATCTATCATGCTCAGCTTGGATGAACATCTCTGAAAAGGTCCTCTGAGCAGTGGCTTGGTGAACACATCTGCAGTCTAATCTCCAAAACTCACATGTGTAGTAGATATCAATCCTGTCTGGATCAAGTCCCTAGTATAATGGCACTCAACTTCAATATGCTTGTTCCTTTCATGGAAAGCTGGATTATTGGCAATGGACAGTGCAGCCTGATTGTCACACTGAAGCTTCATAGGTATGGGCACCACTACATGTAGATCTTCTAGTACTGAACGAACCCACATCATTTCCGTGCTGGCTTGAGCCATGTACCTATATTCGGATTCAGCACTGGACCTTGCCACAACAGTTTGTTTCTTGCTTTTCCAAGAAACCAACGAGCCTCCAACAAAGACTGCAAACCCTGAGGTTGATTTTCGATCCTTAGGGCATCCTGCGTAATCTGCATCTGCACATGCTGAGATGGATAAGTCTGTGCCCTTTCTGAATAGCAGCCCTGACCCTGGAGAAGACTTCAGATACCTCAGTATCATGTGTATAGCATCTATGTGAACCTGTTTTGGCTGTTCCATAAATTGGCTCACCCTGCTAACTGCAAATGCAATGTCTGGATGAGTAATGGTAATGTAGAGGAGTTTTCCCACCATTTCTCTATATCTCCTCTTATCTACTTCATCCGTATCACCATCGTACAACTTCATGCTAGGGTCCATGGGAATACTTGATGGTTTGCACCCATCCATGCCAGTCTCAATCAGGAAGTCTGTAATATACTTCCGTTGTGTCATCACCAAGCCTTGTGTATTCCTTGCAAATTCCAACCCCAGAAAATATCTTAGGGTTCCAAGATCCTTTGTAACGAACTATCGGCCTAGGAATGCCTTCGCCCTCTCTATGCCCTGAACATCATCTCCTGTAACAAGAATATCATCTACATAGACCATAATGACTACCGTACCTGCCGATGTCTTCTGCACAAACAATGAGTGATTGGCATTTGACCTCTTGAATCCGTGTTGCTCAATCAGGTTGGACAGCTTCTGGAACCATGCTCTCGGACTCTGTTTGAGGCCGTATATCGCCTTGTGAAGTCTACAGACCATCTGATTCTCCCCCTCAGCAGTAAACCCAGGTGGCTGCTGCATGTAGACTTCCTCCTGTAGGTCCCCGTACAAAAAGGCATTCTTGACATCTAGTTGAGATATACTCCAATCACGGACCACAGCCACTGATAAGAGAATACGGAGTGTAGAGTGTCTCGCCACTGGAGAAAATGTATCCATGTAATCCACACCATAGGTTTGTGTAAACCCACGGGCGACCAAGCATGCTTTGTACCTATCCAACGTGCCATCTGCATGATATTTGACTGTGAAGACCCATTTACAGCTCACAACTGATGCATCAGAAGGTGCAGGGACCAAAGACCATGTGCCACGAGACTGTAAGGCCCTCATCTCCTCTTCCATTGCTAATCTCCAGCAATCATTCTTCAAAGCTTCCTGGTATGTCCGTGGTATATCCACGGAAAACAAGGCTGTGGCAAACCTCTGAAAATCACCAGTGAGACGGTGAAAAAACCTGTGAAGCAAAAGGATAAGAGGCACATTGCCTCTTCTGCTTCTGAATGGCAATCGGAACGTCAAGATCATCATCTGCTGTACTGGATGGGCTAGTGTCTGCCTGTACTGAAGGATCCTGCATATTTACCAAACCTGACCCGTCAGTAGTAATGCCATCTGAACATACCTGAGGCGTGATGATTGGCTGCTGTGTAGTCTGAGCAGGACCTGATCAACGTGTATAGAATTTAGGTAACGGTGATACGATAGGCCGTGGATTGGGTGGCGGTGGAGGTGGAGGTGGTGGTGCTGGCGTGGAGACAGGTACAGGAGACAACTCAGATGTACTCAATGTAGGTGGTGGAGGAACATAGATATCATCAGTGGTAGTGGATGGTACCATTCTGTCACCTGCAGGAGAAAAATACATGACCGACTCGAAGAAAGTGACATGAGCACTCACGAAGTACCTCTTAGTCGCAGGATCATAACACCGGTAGCCCTTCTGAGTTCTGGAATAACCAACAAAGACGCACTTGACTGCTCTAGGAGAGAGTTTGCCAAGTCTGGGAGACAGACGATGAACGAAGGCCACAGTACCAAAAACACGTGGAGTCAGTGAAAATAATTCCTTGTCTCGGAAAATAACAGAGATATGTATCTTATCACCAAGAACTGAGGATGGCATGCGGTTAACCAGATAACATGCAGTAAGAACAGCGTCGCCCCAGAATGAAATAGGGGCACAACTTTGAATCAACAGTGTACGAGTAATATCCAAGAGATGGCGATGCTTTCTTTCCGCCACACCATTTTGCTATGAGGTATACGCACAAGTGGTTTGGTGAATAATACCCTTTGATGAAAGGAATAGAGACAGTGAGCGTGTGCAAAATTCAAGGGCATTATCCGTCCGAACATATTTAACAGAGGAAGAAAAAACATTATGCATTTCATTAAGCAAGTTCTTGATCACATCTCCTGCTTCAGATTTATTTTTCAAAAGGAAGACCCACGACATACGCGAGAAATCATCCACTACCACAAGATAAAACCTGTGCCCCTGATGATCAGGAACACGACTCGGACCCCATATATCTATATGTAACAACTCAAAAGGGGAGCTACTGCTCCGACTCGGACGACTTGGGAAACTCGACCTGTCATGCTTTCCCAATTGGCACGCTTCGCATCGGAACGACGAACTAGGAGAGATCTGGGGCAGAAGATGACGCATTTTCTGGAGCGGAAGGTGACCAAACCGGAGATGCCAAATGTACGGTGAGACTGGTCCAGCAGGAAGAGAGGAGACGCCAGCATAGGAATCCCGAACCAGTCGATATAAACCATTCTGCTCAGAGCCACAACCAATCACCTTGCCCGTGAGTATATCCTGAAAAATGAGAGAAGACGGGTCAAATATAGTACGACAATTCAAATCCTTCGTAGTCTGACTAATAGATAGCAAATTCATTGAGAGCTCAGGAGCATGTAGAACGTTCTGTAGCTGCATTGTGGAGGATAGAAAAACCTCCCCCTGTCCAACAAGGGGCGAATGTGTACCATCTGCAATCTGCACTGAACGGCCGGGAGGAATGTCCCTGTAGGCCCGTAATCTACCTCTATCTCGACAGAGATGATGTGTGGCTCCGGAATCTATAACCCAGTCAGATATATCATGAGGTGTTGTGAATGCGGTAGATCTACCTGAGGTGCTCGCAGCGGCTGATGAACTGGCAGAAGCAGTGGCAGCAATATCTGAAGAGCCACCATACGAATCAACAGATGACTGTGGCATAATATCTCGGAGACGGGCCACAAGTTCGTCAAATCGACTATCTGCAGTAGAGGATAATGGAGACTGAGAGTGCTCTGCAACACGTGCTGATGCTGGGTAGCCATGCTTAGAATAGCATGTCTCCTCTGAGTGTCCTGTACGGTGACAATAGGAGCATGTCTGACTGAAGCGACCACCCCTTCCCTGGGGTCCACGGCCACGTCCACGACCACGGCCAGAATGCAGTCCATCTCTCCCACGTGAGACTGCCATCGCTGATGGGGGTGGAGTAGAAGAGCTGGAAGGGACTGGAATGCGACTGAGCCTTCTATAAACATCTTCCACTGGAGGAATACTGCATCAGCTAGAATCTGGGACCGGGCGGCATCATACTCAGGATCAAGAGCCGCAAGTAGAACACCCACCATGGTGGCGTTCCGAAACGTCTTCTGCTGTTCAGGAGTAGCATTGAGAGGAATGGTACTGTATAGCTTCTCAAACATCCCTCTTAGGGATGTGTATAGGGAATGGAGAGGTCTGCCGCTCTGCTTCATTGTGAAGATGTCATGCTGAAGCTGCAACATCTTTGTCTCATTTCGCACTTGCGAATAAGTAGCGGCAAGAATGTTCCACATTGCCTTGGTAGTGGGCTGATGGAGGACGCCGTTAGCAATCTCCATCGTCAGTGTACCAGACAACCAGACCTTTGCGTAGGCATCGTCAGCCTCCCATGAGGCATAGATCCATGTCTTCTCTGCAGGCTCATCCTCGATAAGAATGTGTTTCTTACCATTAGACTTCATGAGGCTCATGAACTGCATCGCCCAGAGCTCATAGTTAGACCCGTCCATCTTCAGTATTGGCGCCGGACCTTTGAATGCGCCGGTGGAGGGCATATCGGCTTTCGATTCTGACATACTGCTGCTTGGAGAAGAACAAGGGTATATAGACACTGTGATGAATGTCTACACCAACTGCATCGGATTTGAGTGCGTATGTAGACGTTACACACTCAAACCCATATCTCGGTCGAAGAGAGAACTAGGGCACGCCTTAGAGAAGGCTTACAACCCTTGAACCGGCTTGTTAGGTGCCGCCTGGGGTCACCAAGGTATCTGCGCGACTTGCTGGGAGAGCCGGGACCTACAGCGGTGACTTGGACCGCCTGGGAGAGGGCACAAGGCGCCTGGCGGCTACTGGCGGTGCTGGGGAAGACCGCCTGGGGCTGGCTGGCAGTGGCTGGGGCCTACTGCAGCCTTCGGGGACTGCTGGCGGCGACTGTGAGCACCGTGGAGCCACTGGCGGCGGCTAGGATCGCTGGGGAAGACCGCCTGGCGCCCGCTGGCAGTGGGGCTGGGCCTAGGGCAGGGCGCGGGAATGAGAGAAAGGCGACGGCGAAGGGCGTGTCGAGAAGAGGGCGGCGGGTGGGGAGAGGGAGGCGGGGGGTGGAGAGCCCTAGGGCGGCTCTGATACCATGCTGGGAAAAGAGTCTTCGATAATCATTCAGAAAAACCCTAGGCTCTCTTATATAGGGAGAGACCTTAAGGGTAAATTACAGAGAGGTCTATCAAAGATAAGGAAATAAGAAAACGTTACATAAAGAGATAATAATAATACTACGAACTATCTCTACAGTAACAAAAGAAATAATTGACTTTAAATATAACATTAAGCATATTAAAATATGTTTGCTTTAAAAAGTGAAAAACTAAAAAAAAAGGTTGTTGTAAAAGTCGGCAGATTAGTCGGTCCGATTAATGGCCGACTTGGCTTAGTCGAATCGGCTACCCCCCCTCCCCCCCGACTCGACTAGTCGACCGACTTTTGCAAGCTTGCATGTAGCCGACCCTACTTAATCGTGGGAAAAGACTTTGTTGTTGTTGCATTTGTTATCAAATGTGTTATTAGAGGGAGTGCCTATAAAATTTCAACTCAACTTTTATAGCTTAAAAAATAAAAAATTACCTTCACCTTATAAAACAAGCAAAGAATTCAACTAATATAGTTGATATTGATAATTGAGCATCGATATTGACGTGATGACGATGATATAAATTTAAATGTTGGAACATTTGCCCTAAATACTTAAAATTTTATAAGTATCGACGATATTAGATAACATATCATTGATATATCACATGATATCGATATCCATGGAAATATGGTGTCCTTGACTTGTTGATATGGATATATCGTCGATATATTGATCACGTATCAGGATATTTAAATCCATGGTTTTAGTTAAAGCGTTCTTTTAGGAAATGCGAAATCCTTCTTCCGAATTTATTTGTTGAGATATATTCCATGTTTATGTATCTTTTATCTATTTTTTGTTTCTCTTTGTCTACTTAATGTAATTTTCCCATAAGTCTCTCCCTATATAAGAGAGCCTAGGGCTCAAGGAATGATTATCTCTCATTATTTTCCCAACATGGTATCAGAACGACGGTCCTAGACCGGAGCTCCTGTATCGAACCCTTACCCTAATCCCCCAACCCTTCAAGCCTCCTGCCTTCAGGGCTCCGCCGCGCCCAGGGCCCCGTTGCCTTGCAACTCTACCGAGCCCAAGGGCCCACCGTGCAACACCGTCGAGCCCAGGGCACCGCCGCTTAGAGCCCCGCTACCCAGGACCCCGCCATGCCCAGTCTTGCAGCCCCACCTTGCGGCCCCGCTGCCCAGAACCCCGTCGTGCCCAGTCTTGCCTGCCGCCCTGCCCCTTGGGTCCCGTTGCCTCGGGCCTAACGGTCTTGGGTCCACGCTCCTGCCGTCGTTCCTTTCCTTGAGGGGTTTCCCCCCGCATCTCTATGTGATGAGCTGAAGAAAGGCTTCAGAAGGGGAAGATGGGTGCGAGAGGTAGCGGGCGTGTTGAGGGCGGTGCGAGTGGAAGCGGGAGCTTCGAAGGCGGTGCGAGAGGACGCAGAAGCTACGTGGGTGGTGGTGCAAGTGGGAGTGGCTTCTTCGTAGGCCGTGGCTCGCGGGCGGTCGTCGTGGGAGCTGCTCTAGATGGGCGCTCCGAAAGGTCATTTATGGGGTCGAAAGCGGTTCTCGTGGGCTCGGAGGTTCACATCAACGGGTCGAGGGTAGCGGTCAGCAATGCGGTGGTCTCGTCTGGCGATTCGAAGGGCAAGGACATCATCTCCACCGACGAGGGCTCTGCGGGCTTGGCTCTCGATTCGACGGCTGGGTGGAGATCGGTTACTCATCGTAAGGCTGGGAAACGTTGCTTCGGATGTGGGGAGCGAGGCCATATTGCCTCTGCTTGCCCACAACCTCCTCGTTGCTTTGCATGCGGGGATACTGGTCATCGTCGTGCCTCTTGCGGGTGGCTCCGTCAGCGCCGCGAGCTA
The DNA here is from genome assembly GCA_037367405.1 of Ottelia alismoides. Taxonomy (NCBI): domain Eukaryota; kingdom Viridiplantae; phylum Streptophyta; class Magnoliopsida; order Alismatales; family Hydrocharitaceae; genus Ottelia; species Ottelia alismoides. The sequence goes on from JAZKJV010004620.1 coordinate 65,509, forward strand.
AGGTCCGGGAGACCTCCCTTCTCGGTGCGTGCAGTGCTTGATCCTCCTCCTTCCCGCCCCTCCATCCAGGGTCGTTCGTTCGTGCAGGTTGTGTCTCCTCGTCCACCTCAGTATCCCGGTGGGGTGGCGACGGAGCACAACGACATCTTGGGTGTTTCTTCTGGTGCTGGCGGTCTTGGTTCAACGTCGGCTGTGGGCAGTGGGCCTTCTTCTATGGTGATTATTGGGGTCGCTCATCACCCCGTCGTCGGCTGGGAGGCGGTCAAGGAGCTGGTACTTGGCGCATTGGGCCCCTCGTTCCTTGGGGACTTCTTCATTTTGGACGCCTCCCATTGTTGCCTTCGTGGTCTCTCTCCTCAGCTTCGGGACTTCATGCTTTCTCATGGCTCTAACGATGTTGTTTACTGGCGTCCCCCCCGCGTGGCTGATGGAGTCTCGCTCTCGACTGAGGTTTGCATGGCTTCCATTTCGGGGGTCCCTTTCCTCTCAAGATCGATTCCTGTGCTCAACAAAGTTTTCCACCGGTGGGGATCGATTCTCTCCATCTTCGACGACGGCCTCTCCCCTTTGGCCGATTGGCAGACCATGAAGGTGTTATTCGAGTGCAGCCCAGCCTTCCTCCGCGAGTCGAATGGGCGCTCCGTCTTTGGGTCTCTCAAGATAGGCTCCTGGAAGTTTCGACCGATCCTTACTGTTCTCCCGCCTCCTTCGACGGACTCCGATGCTCCATCTCTGCCTGACGACCAACTTCCTACGGCCACGGCGGCCGTCGACCTGCCGGTGTTCGTGGACGCTTCGTCTTCGCTGCCCCACGTGGCACGTGACGCTTCGACTCCCACATGCCACGTGGACGCGACACCGGTTATTTCTTTGGAGGCGCCATTCTCTAATGATGTTGTGGGCTTTTCCGAGACGCCTCTTCAGGTATCGCTTCTGACACGCGAATCTTCGGATGGTGCTGGCTTGGGGGGTATCGAGAACGATTCGGCTTCCTTTCCTATTAGATTTGGTTCGGCCCCGGTTGTTCGGGTCAGTTGTTCGGACCCGTGGGCGGATCTGTCTCATTCTCGGAGCGCCTACTCCTTCCTTGGCGGATCGTGGCCGCAGGTATCGGGTCGGGGGTCTCGGGTGCCCGACTCCGTGGTTATTCAAATAGAGCCCCTTCGGTTGGATGTTTGTTCCACTGTGGTATCTTTGACTCCGATACGTGACCGCCCTCCCCCCACTATGGCTTTCTCTCCCCAGGTCTCGGGAGTTCTTCCTACAGGTGCAGGGTCGGGAGCTCTTCTTACAGGTGCAGGGACGGTCTCCCCCTTCAGACGATATGGGTCCACTTGCAGCAGGCGTATCACCTCCTCCCGTACGACCTCTGTTGTTCTTGTAGAGAGACTTTCTATTATTATTATTTGTTTACGTATTGTGTTTCTATTTCATTCTTCTATTTGGACATCCATGTAATTTACCCTTAAGGCTTCTCCCTATATAAGAGAGCCTAGGGTTTTCTTATTCATCATAACAAAGACTCCCTTTCGTCTAACATGGTATCAGAGCCACCCTAGGGCTCTTTCCCTAACCCCCCACCCGCCGCCCACACCTTCTCTCCTCCCGAGCGGCGCCGCCAGCCGCCCCTGCGGCACCGCCAGCCCCTCCCAGCCGCTGCTGCGGCGCCGCCAGCCCTCCCAGCCGCTCCTGCGGCGCCGCTAGCCGCTCCTGCGGCCTCCCCAGCCCTCCTGCGGCACCGCCGGGACCCCCCCCAGCGCCAGCCAGGCCATCTAGCGGCACCCCCTGCCGCACCTAGAGCCCCAGCGGCAACTCCATCAGCCGCCGTAGGGCATCCGTGGACTTCATCAGCACTTAGGCGTCGTTCTCGAGGCCGTTCAAGGGCTATTTTGCTTCCTTGGAAGCGTGCCCTAGACCTTTCTTCCTCGGCTTTATGGATTTGAGTGCGTAAAGGTCTACACACGCACTCAAATCCGATGCAGTGGGTGTAGACATTCATCACATTGTCTATTCTCCCTTTGTCTTCTTCCGGCAGCAGTATGTCAGAATCGAAAGTCGATTTGCCCTCCACCGGCGCATTCAAAGGTCCGGCGCCGATAGTGAAGATGGACGGGTCTAACTATGAGTTATGGGCCATGCAATTCATGAGCCTCATGAAATCAAATGGTAAGAAACACATTCTTACCGAGGATGAGCCTGCGGAGAAGACAGGGATCTACGCCTCATGGGAGGCCGATGATGCTTATGCAAAGGTTTGGTTATCGGGTACGCTGACGATGGACATAGCTAATGATGTCCTCCATCAGCCCACTGCTAAGGCGATGTGGGACATTCTTGCTGCTACATATTCGCAGGTGCGAAATGAGACAAAGATGTTGCAGCTTCAGCATGACATCTTTACGATGAAGCAGGCCGGCAGACCGCTCCACTCTCTATACACATCTCTGAGAGGGATGTTTGAGAAGCTCTACAGTACCATCCCTCTGACTGCTACTCCAGAGCAGCAGAAGACATTCCGGAATGCCACCATGGTGGGTGTTTTACTTGCTGCCCTAGACCCTGAGTATGACGCAGCACGGTCACAGATCTTAGCAGATGCAGTCATTCCTCCCGTGGAGGATGTATACAGGAGGCTCAGCCGTATCCCAGTTTCCTCCAGCTCTTCTACTCCACCCCCATCTGCGATGGCAGCTTCGCGTGGGAGAGGTGGACCATCCTCTTGGCGTGGCCGTGGACGTGGCCGTGGCTCTCAGGGAAGAGGCGGTCGACCTAGTCAGACGTGCTCATATTGTCACAGACCTGGACACTCAGAGGAGACATGCTACTCAAAGCATGGGTTCCCAGCATCGGCACGGGTTGCAGAGCATTCACAGTCTCCATTACCGTCTACTGCAGATCATAGATTTAACGAACTCGTGGCCCGTCTCCGTGATATTATGCCACAGTCTTCTGGTGATTCATCTGGTGGCTCATCTGATATTGCTGCCACAGCCTCAGCCAGTTCTTCCGCCGCTGCCAGTTCCTCAGGTAGATCTTCAGCGATCATTCCTTCACATGATATATCTGACTGGGTTATAGATTCAGGAGCTACACATCATCTGTGTCGAGATAAAGGTAGATTACAGGCCTACAGGGCTATTCCTCCAGGTCGCTCAGTGCAGATAGCAGATGGTTCCTATTCGCCCCTTGTTGGTCAGGGGGAGGTTTTCTTAACCTCCGCTATGCAGCTACAGAATGTCTTACATGCTCCTGAATTCTCACTGAATTTGTTGTCTATTAATCAGATTACAAAGGATTTGAATTGTCGAGCTATATTTGACCCGTCTTCTCTCATTTTTCAGGACATACTCACGGGCAAGGTGATTGGCTGTGGCTCTGAGCAGAACGGTCTATATCGGTTGGTCCGGGAATCTTATGCTGGCATCTCCGCTCACTCTGCTGGTCCAGTCTCACCTTACATTTGGCACCTTCGTTTTGGTCACCTTCCACTCCAGAAAATGCGCCATCTTCTGCCTCAGATCTCGCCAAGTTCGTCGTTTCGTTGTGAAACCTGTCAGTTAGGAAAGCATCATAGGTCGAGCTTTCCAGGTCGTTAGAGTCGGAGCAGTAGCTCCCTTTTCGAGTTGTTACATATAGATATATGGGGTCCGAGTCGTGTTCCCGATCACCAGGGACACAGGTTCTATCTTGTGGTCGTAGATGATTTTTCTCGTGTCTCTTGGGTTTTTCTACTGAAGAATAAGTCTGAAGCAGGAGATGTTATTAAAAATCTGATTAATGAAGTGCAGAATGTTTTTTCTTCTTCAGTCAAATATGTTCGGACGGATAATGCGCTGGAATTTTGTACACGTTCTCTTTCTCAATTTCTATCATCAAAGGGAATTATTCATCAAACCACCTGTGCATATACATCCCAACAAAATGGTGTGGCGGAAAGAAAGCATCGCCATCTCTTGGACACCACTCTTACCTTATTGATTCGAAGTTGTGCTCCTATTTCCTTCTGGGGGGATGCTGTTCTTACTGCATGCTATCTGGTCAATCGAATGCCCTCCTCTGTCCTTGGAGAGAAGATACCCATCTCTCTTATCTTTCCTGATAAAGAGCTCTTCTCACTGCCACCTCGTGTCTTTGGTGCTGTGGCGTTTGTTCATCGCCTGTCTCCTGGACTTGACAAGCTCTCTCCAAGAGCAGTCAAGTGCGTCTTTGTTGGGTATTCCAGGACCCAGAAGGGATACCGGTGTTATGATCCTACTACCAACAGGTACTTCGTTAGTGCGGATGTCACCTTCTTCGAGTCGGTCATGTTCTTCTCGCCAGCCGGGGACAGAATGATACCATCCACCACCGCTGATGATATTTTGGTTCCACCACCACCTACCTGTCTTACTCCTGACTCGTCTCCTGTGTCAGTCCCTTTGCCAGCACCACCACCTCCACCTCCACCACCACCCATTCCTCGGAAAATTATATCACCATTTCCTATCCACTATACGCGTCGGTCAGGTCCCGCTCAGACAGCAGATCAGCCAATCACTGAGCCTCAGGTATGTTCAGATGATGTTTCTACTGACGGGTCAGGATCAGAACACATGCAGGATGACTCTTTACAGGTGGGTCAAGGTGATGATCTGGATGTTCCGATTGCTATTCGGAAACAGAGACGACAGTGTGCATCCTATCCCTTTGCTTCACAGGTTTCCTTCCACCGACTCACAGGTGATTTCCAGAGGTTTGCTACTGCCTTATCTTCTGTGGACATACCACGGACATACCAGGAAGCCTTGAAGAGTGAATGCTGGAGACTGGCTATGGAAGAAGAAATGGGGGCCTTGCAGTCCCGTGGCACATGGTCTTTGGTCCCTGCACCTCCTAATGCCTCAGTTGTCAGTTGCAAATGGGTCTTCACAGTCAAATACCATGCAGATGGCACATTGGATAGATACAAAGCACGTCTAGTAGCCCGGGGATTTACACAGACATATGGCGTTGATTACATGGATACATTCTCTCCAGTGGCGAGACACTCTACTCTGCGTATCCTCCTGTCTGTTGCAGTGGTCCGTGACTGGAGCATTTATCAGTTGGATGTCAAGAATGCATTTTTGTACGGAGACTTACAGGAGGAAGTCTACATGCAGCAGCCACCCGGGTTTACTGCTGAGGGGGAGACGCATATGGTATGTAGACTTCACAAGGCTATATATGGACTTAAACAGAGTCCACGAGCATGGTTCCAGAAATTGTCCAACATAATTGAGCAGCAGGGATTCAAGAGGTCCAATGCTGACCATTCGTTGTTTGTCCAGAAGACCTCGGCAGGTACGGTTGTCATAATGGTCTATGTGGATGATATTCTTGTTACAGGGGATAATGTTCAGGGCATAGCAAGGGCGAAGACATTCCTAGGTCGTCAGTTTGTTACAAAGGATCTTGGAACCCTAAGATATTTTCTAGGGTTGGAATTTGCTAGGAATGCGCATGGTTTGGTGATGACACAACGGAAGTACATTACTGACTTCCTGGTTGAGACTGGTATGGATGGGTGCAAACCATCAAGCATCCCCATGGATCCCAGCATGAAGTTATATGATGATGATACTGACGAAGTGGATAAGAGGAGATATAGAGAGATGGTGGGAAAACTCCTCTACATTACTATAACCCGTCCAGACATTGCATTTGCAGTTAGCCGGGTGAGTCAGTTTATGGAGCAGCCCAGACAGGTTCACATGGATGCTATACACATGATACTGAGGTATCTGAAGTCTACTCCTGGATTAGGGCTACTATTCAGAAAGGGTGCAGACTTATCCATCTCAGCGTGTGCAGACGCAGATTATGCAGGATGCCCTAAGGATAGAAAATCAACCTCAGGGTTTGCAGTCTTTGTTGGAGGCTCTCTGGTTTCTTGGAAAAGCAAGAAACAAACGGTGGTGGCAAGATCCAGTGCCGAGTCCGAATACAGGGCAACGGCCCAAGCCAGCACGGAAATGATGTGGGTTCGCTCTGTATTAGAAGATCTACATGTAGCTGTATCTCTACCTATGACGCTTCAGTGTGACAATCAGGCAGCTTTGTTCATTGCCAACAATCCAGCTTTTCATGAGAGGACCAAACACATTGAAGTTGACTGTCATTACACTAGGGATCTGATCCAGAGAGGATTGATATCCACGGCCCATGTTAGCTCAGGAGATCAGACGGCCGATGTATTCACCAAGCCATTGCTCAGAGGACCTTTCCAGAGATGTTCATCCAAGCTGAGCATGATCGATATCTATGCTCCACCTTGAGGGGGAGTGTAGAGAGAGTTTCTATTATTATTATTTGTTTACGTATTGTGTTTCTATTTCATTCTTCTATTTGGACATCCATGTAATTTACCCTTAAGGCTTCTCCCTATATAAGAGAGCCTAGGGTTTTCTTATTCATCATAACAAAGACTCCCTTTCGTCTAACAGTTCTTTCTTGCGCGACCTTTCGACAGGCTGTTGCCGAGGCAGCGGGCGTGTGCGTCATTAACGCAGGCTTGGATACGACGGTCGAAGATGCGCAGGGAGTGCTTCCGCAGGGGTCGGAGACTTCCGACTGATGTCTGGGATGTGCGCGTGGCTTTTCCTTTATCGGGTCGTTATCTCTGTTATTTTAATGAAGAATCTGTCATGGAATGTCCGTGGTCTGGGTGACGTGGTAAAACTACGGTCTCTGGGCTCCCGGCTTTTGGAATGGGAGTGTGATGTAGCTTGTATTCAAGAAACTAAACTCGCTGCTCTTGATGACTACTCGTGGCGTTCTTTTGGTGCTGGCTCTTTCTCTGAATTCCGTGCGATTAACGCGGTGGGCGCTGCGGGCGGATTGTTGATTACGTGGCAACCTCGCTCATTCTCCTTCAGATCTATGCTTGCTGGCCGACACGTTCTCTCAATTGTTCTGGAAAATGTTCGGTCGGGCTCTCCTATAGCTATCTCCTGTGTTTACGCTCCTTCCTGCCACATTCTTCGTCGGGAGTTATGGGATGATCTTCGTGCTGCGGATAATTCCTTCTCCGGGATCCCGTGGATTATTGGCGGGGACTTCAACGTTACCATCCACTCCTCCGATCGTCCTCGCAGTCGGGGAGGTCACGATCCGGACTCACAAGATTTTCGAGACTTAATTCATGATTTGGCGCTCACTAATTTGGTTCCGAATGATATTTACTACACGTGGCGGAACAATTCTTCTCGATCCAGGATCGACCGATTCCTTGCTAGTGTTTTGGCTTTGGACTCGTACCCTCTTTGCTCGGTTGGTTCGCGTCCCCGTGCCTTCTCGGATCATTCGCCTATCATTTGGGATGATGGCGCCGGCCTCACTCCGCGCAGGCTTTTTCGATATGAGAAAAGTTGGCTCCTGGAACCCTCCTTTAAAAATATTGTCATGAATCACTGGAATCATTTCCCGGCCTCGGGCTCGGCGGCGGTTAAACTCTCTCAGAAGCTCTCCTCTTTGCGTCGGGTTCTGGTTGATTTCAAAGCTACCACTAGGCATTCGCTTAAGGCTACTCGTACCGATGCGGAGAATCTTATTGTGCTCCTTGACTCCACGGAAAACGATCGTGACCTTTCTATGGTCGAGCTTCATGAGCGCTCTGATGCTATTGCGCGGGTTCAGGCCGAGGATAAAAAGCGTTGTATTGAATGGCGTCAAAGGTCTAAGGAAAAATGGATCAAAGAAGGCAACGCCAACACGTCCTTCTTCCATCGGGCGGCTAGCAACCGGAGGCGCATTAACTATATCCGATCTATCTCCATCAATGATGAAATGTTCTCGGGCGATCATGCGATGGGTACTGCCATCATTGACCATTTCAGACGTTCTTCTACTGCTCTCCCTCCTCGGCGGTGGCGCTGGCTCGGGGGGGGGGGGGGGCCCTCAGGTTTCGGATGCGGACTCCTTTTTTCTCACTCGCCCTATTTCCTTGGCGGAACTTAAGATTGCTGTGTGGGGTCTGAATAGTGATTCCTCCCCGGGTCCGGATGGTTTTCCCATTTCCTTTTACAAGGATTTCGGGGACGTGGTCTCGGGGGACGTGCTCGCGGTGGTCTCCGACTTTTGCTCTGGCAACCTTGGCTTTGATCGTATCAACAGGGCGCACATTGTGCTTATTCCGAAGAAGTCCCCAGCCCTTCGCCTCGACGACTTCCGTCCTATTGCCGTCTCCAACGCTATTTATCTCATTGTTGCTAAAACCTTGGCCAACCGTTTATCCCATATCTTAGACGGCCTCATCTCTCCGGTCCAAGGTGCGTTTATTAAAGGAAGACATATTGCGGATTGTATTCTTGTGGCGTCGGAGATTGTGGCTGATTGGAAGAGGGAGAAAAAGAAAGGAATTTTATGGAAAATCGACTTTGCTAAAGCGTACGATTCGATTGATTGGCGCTTTCTTTGGTCTGCTCTACATCGGCGGGGATTCCCGAATGTTTGGATTTATTGGATGCGCAGATGTATCTCCACGGTCTCTCTATCTGTGCTCATCAACGGCCGTCCGGTTGGGGGGTCCTTCCAGCCGCGCAGGGGGGTTCGCCAAGGCTGCCCTTTGGCCCCTTTGCTCTTTGTTCTTGCCTCGGATGTCTTGTCTCGGATGGTGCACGGCGTCATTGATGCCGGCCTAACATCGGGCTTTGTGAAGGGAGGTTTATGCGTGCCTATTATTCAGTACGCGGACGACACTATTTGCTTCATTGAGGGGGGCCCCGACGCGGTGGCTGGGATGGCGCAGACTCTCTCTATTTTCTGTGAGCTTTCGGAAATGACGAATAATGTTGATAAATGCAGTATGGTGCCCTTTGGCTTGTCGGCGGCGGAGGAAATTGAGTGCAGCCGTATACTTGGATCTCACATTGGGGAGCTTCCTCTCCCATACCTTGGTGTCCCTCTTTCGATTGGCCGGAACCGCTCTAATGACTGGAGGACTATTCTGGATCGGATGGAGTCGCACTTGGCGGGTTGGAAGGCTTCTATGTTGTCCCGGGGCGGACGTATTGTTCTTCTTAATTCGGTTCTCTCTGCTATCCCCATCTACTTCCTCTCGGTTCGGAAGATGCCGGTGGGTGTTCGCGTTCGTTTGGAAAAATGCATGCGTCGTTTTTTGTGGGGACGCGCGGACGGCAGTGGCCGCGGGATACACTTGATTGCTTGGGATGTGGTGACCCGGCCTAAGAGGATAGGCGGTCTTGGCGTCCGTCACTTGGCTCGCGTCAATGAGGCTCTTCTCCTGAAATGGGTGCATAAGATTTGGGGCAAGGATGATTCCTTTTTTGTCAACGTGCTACGTGCGATCTTGGGCGAGGCCTGGAACACCTTCATGCGCGGGGGCTGCCCCGTGCACTCCTCTCTCTTTTGGCGTTACGTCTTTGAGGCTTATCAAAGGAACTGCTCTTTGTTCTCTCCGGTGCTGGGGTCGGGTTCCGTCTTCAAGTTCTGGCAGGACGACTGGTCGGGGGGTGGCGCCCTTCAGCATCGTTTCCCGCGGCTTTTCGCTCTGGCGGCTAATCGGTTGGCCTTTGTTGCCGACTACTGGATCATCGACGGTTGGTGTCCTTCTTTCTCGGGCATTCTCTCGACCCAACGCGCCAACGACCTTGCCTCCCTGCTGGAGGCTCTTTCCTCTTCCGTTTCCCCTACTGGTGGGAGGGACCATTGGGCTTGGAAGGACGGTCCCTTCTCCTCTCGCAAGGCCTTCTATGCTCTGCTTCCTCCTCCCCCTCCCTTGGCTGCTCCCTTGGTTCGTAATTGCGCCTTCGTATGGGGGCTGCGCTTGCCCGCTCGGATCACCTTCTTCTTTTGGGTCTTTCGCCATCGGCGTCTGTTGACTCGCGACCGGTGTGCCTCTTTCCTTCCCACCCCCAACGTCCAATGCCAGCTCTGCGGGGGGTCGGATGAGTCGGCCGACCACCTCTTCTTTCAGTGTTTGTCGGTGACTCGGATTTGGGACGATGTGGCCTGGGCTCGTGCGGCCAATACTGAGGACTTCTGCGATATCCTTTGGGTCAACAGAAAGCGACCCCGATCCGATCTGCTGGGTCCCATTGCGCGCCTTTGGTCTATCTGGAGGGCTCGCAATGAGACTATCTTCTCGGGGACGCGTTTCTACAAGGAGAATGTGACATCCGCGGCCGTTGGTTTAATTTCAGATTGGTGTATATAGTTGGGCTACGGGGCCCGGTTGTTGTGTTCGTATGTTGTTAACTTGGCTTTCCCTCTTCCCACCTTCTTCCCCCCTTAACCCTGTAAGTATCTCTTTCTATACCTTTAGTTATATATAATACTGGGGCGAACACCAACGAGTGTCTCCCCCTTCTTTTGAGTTTCAAAAAAAAATCTCTATGTGATGGGTTTGTTTGTGTAAGCCTACACATGCAACCAAACCTCTTTATGTCAGTGTAGACAAAAGTTTATCTTGTCTACAACTCTAGTCGTCTCTAGTCATCATGTCAGAAAGCAAGATAGAGATCCCCACCACAGGCGCCTTCAGAGGTCCTGCACCTATTGTGAAGATGGATGGGTCGAACTACAAATTATGGGCCATGCAGTTCATGAGCCTAATGAAGTCGATGGGTAAGAAACATATTCTTACCGAGGACGAGCTACCAGAGAAGACATGGTTGTATGCCTCATGGGAGGCTGATGATACATATGCTCAGGTCTGGTTGTCTGGTACCTTGATTTTAGACATTGCAAACGATGTCTTGCATCAACCCATTGCCAAAGCCATGCGGGACATTGTTGCTGTCACGTATCCACTTGCCAAGAATGAGACAAAAATTCTACAGCTTCAGCATGACATCTTCACTGTAAAGCATAATGATCGACCCCTGCATGCTCATTACACTGCATTGCGGGGAATGTTTAAGAAGCTTCATAGCTTCATGTCCCTCACAGCTGCTCCGGGGCAATTGAAGACATATCAGAATGCCATGATGGTGGGAGTGTTTCTTGCCTCTCTAGACTCACAATATGAGGCTTCTTCTTCTTAGATTTTGGAAGATGCTACCATTCCTCCCATGGAGGAGGTCATTCAGAGATTGAGCCGGATCAATATCTCAAGCCCTGCTCTAGTGTCAAATTCTTCTGCTATGGTAGCCTCTCGTGGAATAGGTAGCCCATCTCATTTCTGTGGCCGGGGACCATATGGTAGAGGTGGTCGTGGTCGTGGACCACCATGTACCTACTATCATCGGACTGGTCATACAGAAGATACATGTTACTCCAAGCATGGTTTCCCAGCATCTGCCCGTGTGGCAGAACAAATTCAGCATCATGGCGCTCCACTCGCATCAGATCAATGATATGATGAACTTGTGTCTTGAGTGCGAGATATCATGCCCCCAACCAGTACTCCACCTGTTTCAGAGAGCAGCTCGGACGTTGCTGCTACTGCATGAGCTAGTTCCTCAGGTAGTGCTCATACTTTTACTTCTCATCAGGATTTAGGTATCTCAGAATGGATTATAGATTCATGTGCAACACATTATTTGTGTGGAGACAAACATCAGCTCATATCCTACAAACCGGTTTCTCCGGGAAAGACAATGATCATAGCAGATGGGACTATTCTCCCATCGCAGGACAGAGGGGATTACTTTGATGCCATCTATTTAGTTGCAGAATGTGTTGCATGCCCTTAATTTTTCAATGAATTTACTATCAATTAGTCAGATTACTAAGGATTTATATTGTCGAGCAATATTTGACCATCATCTCTTGTGTTTCAGGACATTCTCACGGGCAGAGTGATTGGGTGTGGCTGTGAGCAAGGCGGGCTGTATCGACTGGTCCAAACACCTTATGTTGGAGCATCCTATCATTCCACTGGACCTGTCTCTCCTTATCTTTGGCATCTGCGTTGTGGTCATCTTCCATTGTAGAAACTAAATCAACTCCTTCCTCAGATCTCACCTCGTTCATCGTTCAATTGTGAAGCTTGTCAGTTACGGAAGCATCACCGGTCCGTCTTCCCTAGTCGTCGGAGTCGGAGCAGTAGCTCTCCTTTTGAGTTTTTTCATGTAGACATTTAGGGTCCAAGTCGTGTTCCCGATCATCAGGTACATTGATTCTATTTAGTTGCTGGGATGATTTTAGTCGTCTGTCTTTGGTTTTCTTGTAGAAGAATAAATCAGAAGCGGGAAATACTATTATGAATTTTACTAAAGAAGTGTAGAATGTTTTCTCTACTGTTAGAGAATATTTTGTGTGGCTATTTAGTAAGAGAATATTCTATAGAGAATATTCTATAGAATATTCTCCCTTGAGCATTTATATAAGGATCCCCACACCTCCTGTACTCATTGAGAAAGTTCAATAGAATATCTGCCCAATTGAGGGCTTCTCCCGTGGTTTTATCCCGTTCCTCACGGAGTAGGGTCCACGTAAAATCATGGTGTTTCCATGTTCTATATTTCTTTATTCTATGCTCTGTTTATCATTCCGCTTCCGCTTCCTATTTTCTAACATGGTATCAGAGCGGGTTCGGTTCGGGTGGATTTGTTAATAAAAGTTTTATTTTTTCTTATTCTATTCAAGATTCGGGGTTTCGATTCATTATCATGATTCGGGGATATGTTCCTCAAGATCTGTTCTTGAAGATCCCGTCGGGAGAGATATCTCCAAATCTACAGATCTCGATCCCTTTCATGCAAGACGGTGGCCACCACACGATCGCTAGAGCTTCTGCATCACGCGTCTGGCTGGGTGGTGCCTCCAAAGTCCAGTCAAAGCTTCGGCGACGGATTTCTCTTCCAGATCTGTTCCAAAAGGCGGCAACGATGTTAGAGAATATTCCGTGTGTCTATTTAGTAAAAGAATATTCTATAGATAATATTCTATAGAATATTCTCCCTTGAGCATCTATATAAGGATCCCCACACCTCTTGTAGTTATTGAGAAATTACAATAGAATATTCGCCCCTTTGAGGGCTTCTCCCGTGGTTTCATCCCGCTCCTTAGGGAGTAGCGTTCCACGTAAATCATTTGTGTTCTTATGTTTATTATTTTGATTTATCGATTCCGCTTCTCTGATTTCAACATGGTATCAGAGCGGGTCGATTCTCGAGGATTTTATCTTTTATATTTTATTCGAGATTCGATTTTGATGAAAATTAGTATATGAGGGATTTTTCAAGTTTAGGGTTTCTATGTAGCGCTATTTTGCTCAACATTCTTCGCTGCTCTGAAGACTACCGCCGCTATTCAGATGGAATTCATCTGAAACCCTAGCCAATCATATATGGGTTTAAGTTCTGAAAAGTCCCATCAGTGAGGTTTCTTCTTTATTCATCAGAAGGCGACGCTTCTTGTCTGACAACCAGGCCACATCCAAACTCCAAAAGGTGGCGCAACATCGACCCAACTCCAAGGCGGCAGCCCTTCATCGACAACCGACTTCCAGTTCTAACCACATCTTCAGCAGTGTCACTCCAGGCAGATGCTCCTCCGGTCAATGCTCTCTCTCACGCGAACTCAAGGTCTTCCCTCCGGGCGATCATCATCTTCCCGCACAAGGGCGCGAACCTCTAGCAGATCTCGATGCATCGCCGAACAACCCCTCTAGGGCTCCGAATAGCTGACGGCGTACAAGACCTCTCCTCCATAGCAACTTCAAGCCGCAACGCACCTCGCAACCCTCCAAACCACGACACGCGGTGCCCATTGCCTCCTCAATGCGAGAACAACATCGCGACTCCTCAAATTGCGCGCCCAGGCAGCAGCGACGCTCAATCGCACGCCCAAGCGGAAGTGCTTCCCAGCACGCGATCCTCCAGGCGGCAGTTGCCGCGTTCGATACCTCCAGGCGGAGGCATCCTCCTCCATCACGAAGCAGCTGGCTGCTCCAGATCGCGCGCCCGTGCAGGTCCGAACCTGCGACCTTCGCGTTATCAGCACACCACCCGCCTCTCTTGGTCCAGGCGATGAAGTCCCATCCTCCAGCAGCGGCGCCATTGAGACACCCCAATATGGGGTAGCCGAAAAAAAAAGATTAGGGTTTTACTGGGAACCCTAAAATAAAAAGAGAGGGGAGTTAAAGCCCAAAATGGGCTGTCTGTATTTAAAAAAAGGGTGTTTGCTGCAATATTTGGGCCCAAGTGAGGCCGAATGTTATTTTTAAAAAAAGGAGAGAGGAGCGGAAAAAAGAGAGAGAAGGGGGAGGAGTAAAGAAAAAAATAATAAAAAAAACAAGAGAGAGAAAAAGCTATGTTTTGTAAAGCTCAATCGGGCTGAGGCATCTTTGGGCTCAATTGGGCCATTTTTTTTAAAAAGGGGAAAAAAGAGGGAGAAAAGAGGTGCGTACATTTCAAAAAAAGAGGCTGTATGCATTTAAAAAAATGATGATGAGAAGCCGTTAAAAAAATTGAACGGCTATAAAAAACAAATGTTCCAAGGAAAAATTTGTACGTCTTTTGGTTTCTCCCAACTTGATGTTTCATGATCTTTATTCTATCAAGTATGGGAGAAAGGGGGAGTCAGAAATGGCATATTCTTCATGACTTCTGCGCATCCACGACTGACAGACCGACACTCCAGATTTCTACTGATCATCCGTCTTCACCAAGCATGAACTTCTTCGTCGAGGCGTATACTTCTTCTTTTACGACTCGATCAGTTTACCGCGTTGGACTTCTTCTGCAACGATTCTTCTCCAGACACGACAGAGATACGTTCCGGTGATCTGATATTGCAGCGGCTCTACAGGCATGACAGAGATACGTTCCGATGACCTGAAAACTGCAGACCCGTTCTCGTGCGAGGTCGTCTACCAGCAGCAGACATGAGTTTTTTTGATGTATCGTGTGAAGATGTGATGTATACATTCTTTTTGTTGCAAGCTGCAGCTTTCTCAGCTCCAGCTTGAGGGGGAGTGTTAGAGAATATTCTGTGTGGCTATTTAGTAAGAGAATATTCTATAGATTATTCTCCCTTGAGCATCTATATAAGGATTCCCACACCTCCTGTAGTCATTGAGAAATTACAATAGAATATCCTCCCCTTTGAGGGCTTCTCCCGTGGTTTCATCCCGCTCCTTAGGGAGTAGGGTTCCACGTAAATACTTTGCGTTCTTATGTTTATTATTTTGATTTATCGATTCCGCTTCCGCTTCTCTGATTTCAACATCCACCAATGTCAAAGTTGTGCGAACTGATAATGCTCTTGATTTCTATACCCGTATATTATCTCAATTCTTTTCATCTCACGTCATCCTTCATCAAACATCTTGTGCTTACACGTCCCAACAAAACGACGTAGCAGAAAGAAGGCGCCGTCACCTTCTTGATGTCACTCGTACCCTCCTTGTTCAGAGTTGTGCACCATACTCATTCTGGGGCGATGCGGTTCTCACAGCCTGTTACCTCATTAACCGTATGCCCTTATCGATGATGGGGAGAAGATACCTTTCTCCCTTGTTTTCCCTGATAAGGAGTTGTTCTCTCTTACTCTTGTTTTTGGGTCTGTTGCGTTCGTCCATCAGTTGTCTCCAGGGATTGACAAGCTCTCTCTTAGGGCTGTCAAATGCATTTTTGTTGGGTATTTCAGTACTCAAAAGGTTATCGTTGCTATGATCCGTTACGTCGGCGATATTATGTTAGTGCAGATGTCACATTTTTTGAGTCAGTCATGTTCTCTTCTACAGGAGACAGGTTGGCACCATCGAATTCAGATGATGAGATCTATATTCCTCCTCCACCCATGTACCCACCATCACCTCCACCACCACCACCACCACCTCCACCACCATCACCTCCACCACCCTTACCTCATTCCATTGTTTTGGTTCCTCTACCACATCACTATACTCGACGGCCAACCCTTGCTCATGATCATGGTCAATCATCCACCATGCCCCAGGTTTGTTCTGATAACATTACTTCTAATGATGTGTTTGATGGTGTTTCTCAGCAGGGGTTATTTCAGGAATGGGATAATCTGACAGGTGGCACATATGATGTAGAACTTGATTTTCCTATTGCTCTGTGGAAGCAGAAACATTCATGTATTTCATATCCGGTTGCTTCTCATGTCACCTTTGAGCGTCCGACGAGTAACTTTAGAAGGTTCGCAGTTGCTTTGTCTGCTATGGATATATCGCGGATATACTAGGAGGCATTGGCTGACAGTAGATGGTGTCTGGCTATGGAGGAAGAGATGGCGGCTCTTCAGTCGAGAGTTACTTGGAGCCTTGTTCCAGCTCCTACTGGGGCATCTATAATAAGTTGCAAGTGGGTATTTACAGTGAAGCAAAATACAGATGGTAGCATTGACAGGTACAAGGCTCGACTGGTTTCCCGCGGGTTTACTCAGACATACGAGGTGGATTATCTTGACACATTTTCTCCAGTTGCTCGTCATTCTACCTTACAGATTCTTTTCTCTGTTGCCATGGTTCGAGATTGGCCCCTGTTTCAATTGTATGTCAAGAATGTCTTTTTTGTATGGTGATCTTCATGAAGTAGTCTACATGCAGCAACCACCAGGATTTGCTACTGAGGGGGAGGTTTCACAGGTGTGTAGACTTCATATGGCAATCTATGGCCTTAAGTAGAGTCTGGGAACTTGGCTCCAGAAGCTCTCAGATTTGTTTGATAAACAAGGGTTCAAACGGTGGAATGCAGATGATTCTCTTTTTGTACAGAGGACCTCCAGAGGTACGACTGTTATTATGGTGTACGTTGATGATATACTTATTACAAGAGATGATATGCAGAGAAAAAAAGAGCAAAGGAATTTTTGGGATGTGAATTTGTTACCAAGGATCTAGGAGCACTTAAATACTTTCTGGAATTGGAGTTTGCCAAAAATCAATAAGGGCTTGTGATGACTCAGAGAAAATATGTCACTGATTTGCTAAGTAACACGGGTATGCTTGGATGTCGACCTGCTTCTTCACCCATGGATCCGAGCATGAAGCTGTATGATGATGATACTGTTGAGGTTGACAGGAGAAGATACAAGAAACTGGCGGGAAAGCTTCTTTATATTACTATTACTAGACCTAATATTTCATTTGCAGTCAGTAGAGTGAGCCAGTTCATGGAACAATATGTATGCTATACAAATAATAGTAAGATATATTAAATCATCTCCAGGTGTAGGGTTGTTGTTTAAAAAGGGTGGCACTATTATTATCTCAGCATGCACAGACACAGACTACGCTGGGTGCCCAAAGGACAGAAAGTCTACCTTAGGATTTGCTATATCTGTCGGAGAGTCACCTGTCTCATGGAAGAGTAAGAGGCAAACCGTTGTTGCTAGATCCAGTGCTGAATCTGAGTATAGAGCTATGGCCCAAGCATGTACATAAGTGATGTGGGTTCGAACAGTCTTGACAGATCTATATATAGATGTTCCTCTTCCCATGTCGCTGAAATGCAACAATCAGGCTGCATTATTCATTGCTAATAATCCTGCATTTGACGAGAGGACAAGGCCCATTGAGATTGATTGCCATTATATACGTGATATGAACCAGAAAGGCTTCATTTCTACATCCCATGTCAGCTCAGGAGACCAGACGACAAACATCTTCACCAAAGCCTTACTTAGGGGTCCTTCTAGAAGTGCTTATCCAAGCTAAGCATGATAGATATCTATGCTCCATCTTGAGGGGGAGTGTAAAGATATATTTCATGTTTATGTATCTTTTATCTACTTTTTGTTTCTCTCTGTTTACTTTATGTAATTTGCCCATGGGTCTCTACCTATATAAGAGAGCCTAGAGCTAATGGAATGATTATCTCTCTTTATTTTCCCAACAGTATTCAAATAGGGTCTGGTATCTCCAACGATCCCCAAGCTTTTGTTTGCTGGGCTTCAAAGTGATCAGAAGTTGTTTGACCTCCTACATTAAGAGAGGTGCGGCCAAATTGCAGTGACCATGATATTGTTTTATATTCCCTTTCTTGTTCTGGGAGCCTAGCGTAGGCCATCCTTTTTTAATTCAACATTTTGAAACTTTTTTCTGTGAGTCGTGTCCCTGGATGTGCATAAAATCATCATCGCAAACAAAAACGTTATTGTAAAGTGGCTGAGTTTTGGAATTTTCAGTGTGTTGAGATTAGTGAAGGGTTGAGATTACATCTGAATGGAGGTAAAGAATCCATGTAGCCAGCCCTACTTAATGTGGGAAAAGGCTTTGTTGTTGTTGAGATTAGTGAAGGGTTGAGCTATTTAGGTTATTAGATCATGTCAAGATCCACCGTTTGTACAGTGTGGTCTTGTGTTTGCACCTATTATGTGAGTTTTGTGTGTGGAACTGTGGAGAGCTTATATTTAAGGTCATACAGTACATGCTTCTATGTGATCATATTGTCTCTTCACTCATGGAGCATGGTGGTTCTCTACTGTTATGAACTGCAATTATATTATCACGTTCTTGATATTTGTGTTGTTGCAATTGTCAAAATTTTTTCCAAGGGTGTGATATTTTATAACATGTTTGTGGAGATTTTTTTATTGAACATTTTTCATTGTTATTAGTTATCAGGAGTTGTTCCACCACCTCCATGTAGAAACTTGCTGCCAAGTATCACTGTAATGGCTGGTGATGGCCTAACAAGGTTCAATCCAAGTAATGCTGCACAAGCTCCTAGGAGGAAGTTTATGGATGAAGGAAAACTAAGAAAGGTTATAGCTCGTTATGATTTGCACTCATTAGTGGGACCTGCTTGTTTTCTAACGGGATATTTCATGTACTTCTCCTTGCATTTTTCTTCAATTCAAAGTGATCACTAAATGCCTAGGACTTCCTTCTTCTAAAATCAGGTTACTCTACATATTGTTGGGCTGGAATCCTTCCATCATTGCACCCCCCCACCCCCCACCTGTTACTGTTGCTCTTGTTTACCCACTAATGGCATTATCCTCTTCCACTCACTAATAATAAACTACCCAAACCCCTATATTACCTTTTTTAACCTAACAGGAAACTGTCACTATCTACTCCAGCACTGTATTTACCCCTTAAGATCAACCAAACAAGTACAAAGATTAACCTTTGAACGAAAAATAGTACAATTTTAAATCCACACCTCCAGTCAACTACCACCAATAGTAATATTTGGTATACTCGACATATTCTACATAATTGTCAACCTGGAATTCTATATGCAGGAAATAATAGATAATTTGCTCCAAATTTAATGTAGGTATCTGGGAGGCTTTTTGCAGATTCTATTCCCAGAAGGAGTAACCGACTTGCTGGAGAAACATCATCAAATGTGAATACTAATGCTGCACATGGAGGAGGAAATATGACTGGTCTTTCTTCTGCCAAAATCCTTGGCGGATTTTCTCCATCAAGTAAAATGACCTCAATAACTTTCGGAGCGGTCACATTTAGGAAAGGACAGTCATATACCACTGAAGGTCTTGAAGAAGGTAATCTTTGGTTTGGTACTTTTGCTAGGTTCTTGAATCATATATGGAATCCTTTTAGATATCTGTGTTTTTTAAAGGTCCTTTGTTTCTTAACATGAAGTTGTCTTCCTGGTAGGTCGTAGGGGTTTAATTGTTGCTATCATCCATTCTGTTTTTTTTCATGAAATGATGGAATTTATTGCTCAGCAGGTTCTTTCGTTTGATAAAACAACATTTGGAGTACTTCATTGCTTTGTTATAATCATAAACCTATATAAAGATCACCTATCACAATAGTGATATAAAGATCACCTATCGCAATAGTGATATGACCACATTAGTTTGATTTTTTTTAAAATGTTTTTGACGTTTATTACTTTAATTGGTACATCATGTTTGATTCGTTTGTTTCTGTTAGAGTTATTAACTTATTATACTTACAATTATGTTTGTAACCCTTCGGGTTCCGTAACTCTTAACTCTTCGAGTTCCATAACCTTCAACCCTTCGGGTTCTGTAACCCCTTCGGGGTATTTATGTATTTTTCCTTTTGTACTCTCTAGGGTTTTCTCTCTATATAAGAGACCCTAGCCCTATGGAGTAGATATCTCATTCGTCTCTCTTCTTCACATTATATCAGAGCAACGATCCTAAACCGGGGTTTTGACCTAAAATCTCCACCGCTACCTTCAAGCCTCGCAAAAGCCTGCACGGGTCCTCTTCCCCGAACTAGGGCCCCGCGCAAGGTCATCCAATCGCCTCCAGTGCAACAGCTCAGCCCGAAAGGAGCATCTCCAGCACCTATCGGTGCTGCTGAAACCAGCTATGGAGGTCCGCTAATGCCGTCAGGAGGTCACAACCTCCCATTGGCGATGCCCAGTGCTTCCAGGAATCCAAATCTGCTGTTCATTGAGGATTTTCAGCCCTTCTTCAAGGGCAAACGTGAGTTCTAGGGCATTTCTCAGCCCTTTCATGCATCCTTAATTTATCACAATATCTTCTTTCTATTTTAAGACCACCATGGCACATTCTTCTACCGAGACAAAGCCCTTGGCCACGAATATTATGGCACAAGGCACTACTATCAAACTCAAGGGCACGGAAAATTATGTGCTCTGGTCTCGATCTTTTATGGTGTTCATCGGTGCTCAGAGGAAACTCTACATTCTGACTAAAGATCCTTTAGATGAAAAGGATAAAGAGTACAACAACTGGAAGACTGACAACTACTTGGTTATCAACTGGATGACCAACTATGTTGAGGCTCACATTGCCTCAAATCTTCTTTACAAAAATACAATTAAGAAAATGTAGGAGGATCTCGAGCAAACATACTCCCAGAAGATGACCAAGTCATGCCTTGCAGACATTTATAGGTGAATCTGGTCAACATCTCAGGGTGATTCCATCCTCATCGAGTACTACATTCTTCTCTCTAGCATATATAAGGAGCTTGTAATATTCCAGCCCTCATGTTGCACCAAACAGATACAAGAGCATTCTGACTGGCAGATATACCGCTTTCTTGGTGGCTTGCCTTCTAGATACCACGCAGCAAAGGAACAATTTCTTATATTAAATACAACCAACAATGAAGGTCATCTTTGGCCGACTTGAGGAACTCGAGACATTGGTTGCCCGACCTCCCGTCTTACCTTCAACAGAGAACTTTGTATACATCGTCTCATCTGGGCAAGGAGGTAGATACGGCTTACGAGGAGGACGCGGTGGTCTTGATCCAAGTCGTGGTCGTGGACGAGAATCTGGACGAGGCCGTGACTTTGGCCGTGGCCGCGGACTAGACTCTACTACCCCATGCGCTCACTGTGGTAGGTGGAATCATCCGACTGAACGATGCTGGCAAAAGTTTGGCGTACCTTCTTATCACACCAATAATGCCTATGAAGATGGCTATGATATGCAAGAAGCATCAGCTACAACAACCTCCAGTGGCAAGATTGTTCATCTTAATGACGCAGATAACTCCCGCCTGATGCAGATCCTTCGGACTCCATGGCATACTACCCCCAATAACACTACCAATGCTGCTCTGGCTACTCCTTCAGGTACAAGTACAATAGCCAACTCTGCTGTCACTCCTGCTCCAGCTTGGATTATTGATTCCGGTGCCTCTACTCATCTCACCGAAGAAGGTAGTTTGCTTACCTCTTCCATACCATCTACCTCTGTGAAGTCAGTTCGAGTCGCTAATGGGACTCAATCACCGATTACTATTGTTGGAACTATGGAATTCTCTTCCACGCTCCGAATTTCTGGGGTTCACTGTGCTCCCGATTTTCCTCTTAACTTGCTATCAGTTTACATGCTTTGTGTTGAGCTTCATTGCCGTGTGATATTTGATGAGTCTTGTTGTTATTTTCAGGACATTCGTACGAGGCAGATTTTTTGTGGGGGTCATGAGAAGAACGACCTATATTATCTTGACATACCCTCGGATTCCAATTTTGTTGATGCTGCGTCCATCTCTGAAGATCCGCTTCTATGGTATCTGTGCCTTGGGCATCCCTCTACCAAGGCCATCTCTATGATGTTTCTTGAACTCTCTTCTCTGAAGCCCTTTCAGTGCGGGGCGTGTGAGTTCGGGAAACATTATCGAGCTTCGTTTCCTGTTCGTACTGAGTCTCGTAGTACTGCTGCTTTTCATCTTGTTCATTGTGATGTTTGGGGACCTTCTACACCAGTGTCTGTACTCGCAAGCGTACCTCTATACCTTCTACACCAGTGTCTGTAGCTTTGCCTATCCCTTTTATGTAGGATGATATGACCACTTCGAGTGCTCCCACCACCGCTGCTCCGGATGTACTCGAGGAGCTTCCTATAACTCTACACAAGCAAAAAAGGTAATGTACATATCACCCCATGTCACATTTTACTTATACAGGTGGTTTATCTAGTTGTGACAAGGGATTTGCAGATGCTATGAATGCAATTTCTGTTCCAAGAGATCATTTCAGTGCAATGCAGGATCATGGTTGGCGACAAGCCATGGATGAGGAGATGGATGCACTAACCTCCGGGGGCACGTGGGATCTTGTGCCCTTGTAGCTTGTCGATGGGTCTTCACGACCAAACAGTCGCCTGATGGTTCTATTGACAGGTTGAAAGCCAGACTTGTTGCCAAAGGTTTCACACAAATCTTTGGAGTTGATTATTTTGAGACCGTCTCGCTTGTTGCCAAATTGGGGTCGATACGTGCCATTCTATCTTTCTGCCAACAAGACTTGGCCTATTTATCAACTTGATGTAGTCGAGGGGGAGCATGCATGTCGACTACGCAAGGCCATTTACGTCCTGAAGCAGAGCCCCAGGGCATGGTTTGACAGGCTCACTACGGAGATCAACACACTTGGTTTTCAGAGGACAACATCTAACTACTCTGTCTTTGTTAGATGACGATCTAGTGGCACGATCATTCTTATTGTCTATGTTGACGATATGGTTGTCACATGAGATGATGTATACGGCATTCAAGAGACCAAGTCCTTCCTCTAGAAGGTCTTTGTCACGAAAGACCTCGGCCAACTTCGTTATTTTCTTGGCATCGAGGTAATACACACTACGGATGGGCTCCATCTTTCACAGAGGAAATATTGCCTTCATATTCCGACTGAGGTAGGACTGTTGGAGTATAAGTTGTATGCGTCATGTATGAGGGAGATGGTAAATGGATCCCTCCAGGATCCATTCACCCCATACAACAGTTTTGTCCCACATCGTCCAGTGGTGGGACTTGGAGGCCCTGTGGAGGCTATATAAGGAGCCCCATGCCTCATGTATCAGATGAGAAAGTGCAATGCAACATATGCCCCTTTGAGGGCTTCTCCCGTGGTTTCATCCCGCTCCTCACGGAGTAGGATTCCACGTAAAATCCTGTTGTTCTTGTTCTTATTTATTCTTTTCCATGTTTTCGCTTCCGCTTCCTATTTTTTAACATGGTATCAGAGTGGGTTTGATTATCGAGGATTTATTCTTGAGATCTATTTTTATTGTTCGAGATTTCGATTAAGTTATTCTTGAAGATCTTTAGCATTTTTTTTGGAGTCAGTTAGAGTTCCAATTTTTTGGAACCCTATTTTTTTTGGCGGCGCAAATCTATTCCCGATCGCAGCAAGCGGCATAGGCCGCATCTCCTCCGTGCGTAGGCGCC
Source organism: Ottelia alismoides (assembly GCA_037367405.1). Classification (NCBI taxonomy): domain Eukaryota; kingdom Viridiplantae; phylum Streptophyta; class Magnoliopsida; order Alismatales; family Hydrocharitaceae; genus Ottelia; species Ottelia alismoides. The sequence continues at coordinate 89,072 of JAZKJV010004620.1, forward strand.
TCCTTCCAGATCAGATCTTCTCTTCCAGAAGGCATCTTCTTTTCCAGGCGGCGTACATCCAAGACCAGAATCCTGCAGGCGTGCCCTAGCCGCACTCAAGTTGCGCGCCTCCAGAACTCGGCATCAACACAGATCCACGATCCATAAGCCACACACTACATCTCCTCAGGCTACAGACGATGGCTGCGCTCGACGTCGCCAGCCAGACCTCTCGCGCGGAGAACCAAGACTTCGAAGAACCCCCAGGCAGGACGGCCACCAGGCGCCTCCCTCCAGATGTGCCTTCTCTTGGCGGAGGCCTTTTCCAAGCGTGAGGGGTCGCGCTACTTCCAGGCGACATCCTCCCGTGCGACGCGAACCCCAGGCGCTCCCTCAGCTTCTCTTTCTCGCGCAGGCAGCGCGGTCAATCGACCAGAAGCGGCGACTCCTCCTCCCTTGGCTCCTAGTGCGCAAGCTACAAAGCTACGCGGCTCCATTGCCACGCCAGGCCCTCCCAGTCACGCGCAACACATTCCAGATCCATGCAAGCCTTTGCCGCCAACCTCCAGCAGGTGGCGCCCTCGCACGAGCTTGGATTCCTGGAACATTTTCAGCAGCCCCAGGCGGCGGGCTCAGTGGCGCGCGCAAGCTTCCCTCCGGATCGCCGCCTCCTCGCGCTCCTCCTCAACTCATCCGAGGCGAAGCCCCTCATCCTTCCTCGAGTGACGGCGACAGGTTCAAAGAACCCCCAAGGGGACGACTACTTTATCAAGAGGGTTTCCCGTACGGGGGAACCCTAGGGTTGCGGGTATAAACATATTTTTTTTACTTTCGGCCCAAGAAGGCCAACAATCGTAAAAAAAAAATATTTTGTTTAAAGCCCAACGGTGGGCTGGAAAAATGGAAGCCCAGAAAAAATGGAAACTGCTGGGCCATTGAAAAAAAAAAGGAGATGCGTACACCAGAAAAAAAGCCGTACGTAAGTTAAAAAAATATGATGAGTTGCAAAAGCTGTAAAAAAAATTTGATGAAACAACTTATGTTCAAAAAAAATGACAGCTTATAAAAAAATGAAAAGCCGCAAGATTTTTCGAGAATATTCATGTTTGTCTTCTCCCAACTTGTCGACGTCCATGTTTTCCGACAAGTATGGGTGAAAGGGGGAGTATATATGTAGAGTCACAGCTCTTGATCCAAAATCCAAATTCAGATGCAAATTTCCAGACCAACCAGTTGTTCAGACTGCGGTTTTCAGATGAAGATTCTCCATGCGCAAGATTCAGACTCGACGTTCAGATTTCGAGTCCACAGGTGTGATGCGCAGATTCAGACTCGACAGATTGGTCAGAGTCTAAGATCGAGGCGCTCCATGTTGAGGCCCATTGAGAGACTCCAGTTTCAGACACACACGAGTTTGCGATCATTTTCAGACGAGCATATGTTGCCATCATTTGTTCGTGGTCCCCATCATTATTCTTGTTTTGTAGGCCAGAGTTTTCATGTGAGCCATTGGGACTCCAGAGTAGAGGACCATTCCCTATGCCATGTCAGCAAGGGTTTTCATGTGGTATCATAGGTACACCAGAGTAGTGCACCATTCTCTGAGCCAGATGGGAGAGACCCAGTTCTCTGAAGAGGAGACATTTTCAGACTCCATTCTCCAGCGACCGTGGACTCCGACGAGGATCGCACAACTATGACCCTTTTCAGTTCGGCCATTTTCAGAGATGGAGCAGTTGTCCACATATTGTGGCGGGACAGAGTACTCCGACGAGGAGACTCATTTTTCAGTTGCAGTGACTCTGACAGGCGCAGTTCAGAGCACAAGCTCTCCGACGAGGAGATTCAACAGACTCACACTCCAGCCCGTTCGTCCTCCTCACCTGCACGACATGAGAAGCAACGTCCTCGACAGCAACAATGTGCGCGTTGGGTTGATATTGTCCTTAGTGTCATGTAGCATTGAGTTGAGTTTCTTTATGTTTGTCCAAGCTGAGCATTGCATGCTCCAGCTTGAGGGGGAGTGTTGGAGTATAAGTTGTATGCGTCATGTATGAGGGAGATGGGTAAATGGATCCCTCCAGGATCCATTCACTCCATCCAACAGTTTTGTCCCACATCCTCCAGTAGTGGGACTTGGAGGCCCTGTGGAGGCTATATAAGGAGCCCCAGGCCTCCTGTATCAGATGAGAAAGTGCAATGCAACATATGCCCCTTTGAGGGCTTCTCCCGTGGTTTCATCCCGCTCCTCACGGAGTAGGGTTCCACGTAAAATCCCGTTGTTCTTGTTCTTATTTATTCTTTTCCATGTTTTCGCTTCCGTTTCCTATTTTCTGACAAGGACTACTTGGATGCAAGCCATCTGGCATCCTTGCGGAAGTGAGAAAATATTCAGCATTTACTGATCCACCTTTTGAGGATGCAACACGATACATAAGCTTAGTGGGAAAATTACTCTATCTCACTGTTACTAGGCCAGATATATCATATGCTGTGAGCAGATCCAGTCAGCACATGGAGAAGTCTCTGTACAGTCACTGACAGGATGTTCTTTTGATACTTCGATATTTGAAGGAATCTTCCGGATGTGGATTTTTCTATGGGGTGAATGGGCACACTAATATCTCTGCCTATACAGATTCTGACTATGCTAGCTCTTCGGAGGACCGTCGATCCACTATAGGATATGCCATGTTTGTTGAGGATAATCTTGTCACTTGGCGAAGCAAGAAGCAAACAGTGCTCTTCATATCCAGTGCGGAAGCACAATACATGGCAATGGCTTATGCCACCTGTGAGATCACATGGCTTGTCTCTTTCCTAACAGAACTTGGCATGTCAGTCACCACTCCTGTATCCGTATACTGCGACAACAAGTCTGCCACATACATCGCCACCAATCCAGTTTTCCATGAGTGGACAAAACACATTGAAGTTGATTGCCATTTCATTCGTGATGCAGTACGGGGAAAACAAATCAACACTCCACACATCTCCACTGAACTTTAACTCGCAGACATCTTCACAAAGGCTCTTCCAAGGAAGCGCCTCATGTACTTAGTATCCAAGTTGGGCATGATCGACAGATATACTCCAACTTGAGGGGGAGTGTTTGAGTTATTAACTTATTATACTTACAATTATGTTTGTAACCCTTCGGTTCCGTAACTTTTAACCCTTCGGGTTCCGTAACCTTCAACCCTTCGGGTTCCGTAACCCCTCGGGGGTATTTATGCATTTTCCTTTTATACTCTCTAGGGTTTTCTCTATATATAAGAGACCCAAGATCTATGGAATAGATATCTCATTCGTCTCTCTTCTCCACAGTTTCTACTATTTTTCCCCACAATCTGTGCTGTTTAGGAAATGTTTCTTCTGTTCATTTATTTCTTCTAGTACTCTATCTTACTTGGTTAGATGGAAGGACTTTGCATCTATGCTTGCTCTTTAGATGAGTTTTATCAATTTTGTTTTTGCCTTCTGTATTGAATTTTATAATTACTTTTTATTTTTTTCTCATTAAAAATTTTCTATTTGCTCTTTGAGCATGATGTTTACTTGAACATGCAGAATACTCTTGAAATCTTTAACGTATTTATTCAAATATTTTGCTAATTGATGTTTTCCATTTGTCGACTTAAGCGCTATCTGACTTTTTTCTCCTTAATTTCTTATGAAATTTTCGTTGATCAGAATTTTGAAAAGCACCTTGAAGATAAACATGGAAATAATGTTCACAAGAAAGTATTCTAAATATTAGTATTTTTAAATTTCTTCAGAGAAAATATGTAGAAATGACTGAATATTCAAAGAGGTTCACACTCTTCATTCTTTCTTTTAACTTCTTATTTCATTTGACTAAATTTCTATTTAAATATGAAGCATTCTTCCCATCATAAGCTTTTAGTAGTAAATTGATCTAGCTGAAGACATCTTCACAATTGCTCAGTAGTGCACTTTGGTCGTTATGTTTGTCTAATTGGGGGGTGTGGACGTCGAAAAGATAGAGGTTATAAACTTGGACTGCATTTTTCTCTTGACAATATTTAGTACTATTTGAGAATGAGATATCTTATAATATGTGAAACACTTACTAGAGCGATTGTATTGTATTTTATTTAGAATAATTCATCGTAAGCTCCCGTTTGTCCTTGACATCATCCGGAAGGACTAAGGTATTTGTCGAAATATTAAAATGGAATACAAATTTAAGAATAAGAAAACTTTGATTTTTGAGGGGTGCAAATGGACCGGAATAGATTGAAATTTTAGCTTAATCCGTAGGCCTACCTTAACGGATTTTAACTTTTTCCTATCCAATCAGATCCGTCAAACATCCAAATCTAATCCAATCCATTCCATCCAATTACGTATTGGACCATATTGATTTGAATTTTTATACTTACGCATTCTCACTCAATTATTAACTCTTACTTTATACGACATTAGTCTTGAATTTGAATTATGGCTCGAAAATCGATTATATGGATTAGACATAAAGAAAAGAATATTTGAAGACCACATAATCAAATTAAAGTTGAAAAACTCTATTAATACATAATAAAAAGTTGAAGACCACCCAATCAAAGTAGACGATTATCACTGTTGTAAAAGTCGGCCCGACTAGTTGAGTCGGGGGGTGGGGGTTAGCCGACTCGACTAGGCCTAGTCGATCAACCCGACTAATAGGGCCGACTTGTACATTTTTTATTTTTTAGTCTTTCAAAAATTTTAAAGCAAACATATTTTAATTTGCTTAATGTTATATTTAAAGACAATTACTTCTTTTATTTCATTATGATAATATAGGAAATGTACAAATTAGTGTAAATATATAAGAATATGTGTATAAAAATTGATTTACATATTTAAAATAATTTGAAAATTCAAAACTGACTAATGACCGGCTAAATCCGATTAGTCGCCCGATTGTCGATTAATCCTTAGTCAGTTTCCCCGCCGACCGAGTACCGACTACCGCTTTTAGCAACCTTGATGATTATATTGAATTTGGAATTTGAGTTTCTTTTTATAAATGGAACATTACTATGTTTTTTTGCAAATGATTTCCTCCAAATGATTCAAATAAAAAGAAAAAAAGATCTAAAGACAAATTAAATAAATAAAAATGTGATCTATGTTCTTGGATATTGATTAAATCCATGACTAATTTAGACGATTAAGCTCTGCCAAAACCAAACCACTTCCAATAACACCTTTCAAGGCTCTATAATATATCATTAACTAACGAGGATCATAAAACAAATCATTATTTCCTTTAACACTGATTAGATGCGTGACAACACGATTAGGACATATGGTTTCACATGGAAGGGGCACACCATTGTCTAAAATGGGCAAAAACATAACGAGGGAGGGGTGACATCATTGCGATGTAAGAGATGTGGCATTGTGTTGGAGTGGGATAACATTATCCGAGAGGGGGGCATGTCAAATGGGCTGAGAAGGGGATGCAACTGAGAGGTGAATATTGTGAGTCAGAGTGAAATGAGAGGGAGAGGAAGCTGAGAGGGGAATAGACAAATAGGTTTTACAGCTTTACAAGTTAAAGTCATATTTTATTGTTTTGAAATTTGACATTTGAGTTTCAAATGTGAAGAGAAGGTAGTGACAAGAGGATTTGTATCCATCAACGATAAAAAAAAGATATGAATGGCTTTGATTAGGGAGGACCATGAAGGCGAGTGCGAGTTCGGGTGAGAGTGCGAAGGCGAGTGCGAAGGGGAAGGCGGTGCTCGAGTGGGGAGGGGAGGAGAAGCGAGCTTTTGTTTGCAAAGAGGGTCCTCAGGAGGGTGGTGGCGGGGAGTGGACGAGAGTGTCGCACAAGAAGCTTGACCGGAGATGCTTTCGATGTGGAACCTGGGGACATGTGTTCTCTTTTTGTCCTTCACCACCAAGGTGCTTCTCCTGCGGGAGGACGGGCCACCGTCAAGCAACCTGCATGGCGTTCCGTGGATCCGTTCGTGCGTCTGCTCCTGCTGGGATACGTGGAGGCCGGTGCAATGTGCATGTTGCTGAGGTTAGGCAGGGTGGGCCTTCCTTCACGGAGGTGGTGGGGAACGTGCACCGGGGTGCTAATTCTCCAAAGCCTGTAAGTGTTCCTCGGGCTTTGGTTGGGGGTGGTCGCCCGGCGGCCGTGGCCCAAGAAGGGGTGGACGATTGGGGCTCGGGGGTGCATGCGCTTATCGGATTTGCAGTGAGGGGCGCTGTCGACTTGGACGTAGTTCTTTCTCATCTGCGTGGGTTCCTGTGCACGCGTTTCGCAGGAGATGTGGTGAAGCTGGATGCTACAAGGTGCTGCATTCGTGGCTTATCGGCCGACCGGAGGGATCGTCTGCTTTGCAATGGGGATGTCGCCAACGTCTGCTGGCAAGGTTTTCGGTTCACGGATGGTGCCTGTTCGGAGGTGGAAGTGTGCGTGGCTAGGGTTAAGGGTGTTCCCTTTCTATCGCGCTCGCTTGGCTTCCTGAGGAAGGCCTTACGGCGGTGGGGTACGATCCGGGTTGTGCTGGATGACGGGCTCCGACCTGGGTCGCCTGTGGAGGACACGAGGATCCTATTTGAATGCAACAAGAGCTTCCTCGACAGTATTGAAGGGAGAAGCACCTACGCTGAAATGGAGGTCGGGTGCTATTCTTTCAAAGTTGAGTTGCTGGTGGACGAACCTCCGCCCCCTCCGGGGGTGCAGGTGGAGGAGGCCGGTGGAGGGTCCAGGGATGCTTCGGATACCGTGTTGACGGTTGGGTTTCCGAGGGGACTTCTCGGTGGAATGGCTCGATATCTTCCATGCACGCGACGCTTCGTAAACTCCTCTCCAGCTCTGTACTTGCCGCCAAACTTATTCCTTTTGCATGGTGACGTGGGCAGACGTCTTCATGAATCGTCAGCGTCTGTGTTGGAGCCGGTTGTGGATTTGGGCCCAAAGTTGCGGGTTGAACACTCGGACCTTCTCGCGGATCCGTTTAAGGTTTCTTTTCCTGTTGCGGATCCGGAGGGCTTCCGAGGTGCGGGTGTCGGTAGGGCGTCTTCGGATCTCGTGCTGCTCTTTCCGGGGGTGCTGTTTGGTACCTCTTCGACGTGGTTCTTTCCACCTTGGGAGGTTCTAGGCGCACAGGGGGATGCTTTGAAGGTGGTCTCTTTTTCTCTATTCTCTCATGGCACGGAGGTGGGGAGTTCTCGGGCTCGACCTTCAACAGGTGTGGTCCTAGCATTTTCCACATCTATTTCTGGTGGCCTCGATCGGGGTGCTGCAGCTGACCCTGCTTTGGAGGTGCCCGACCTCGTGAGCGGCGAGGGGGCGAGTAACAAGAGAAGCAGAAAGAGATATAGAAGGCGGAACAGATCCAGGTCGGCAGGGGCGGAGGAAAGGTCGTGCCCGCCTTTGAAGATGCTAGTTGCGGAGACCGCGGGGGCGGCCAGAATCCTTGGGAGCTTTGAAGGTTCCAGATGAAAGTCCTGTCTTGGAATGTTCGCGGGCTCGGTGACCCGGATAAGCGGAGGATTGTGGGATCCAGGTTCATTGAATGGGGACGCGACATCGTCTTGCTTCAGGAGACAAAGCTGCAGTGTATGGCGGATGACGTGTGGAGATCCTTTGGGACGGGGGCTTTGGACCAGTTCTGTGCCTTCGACGCGGTGGGATCTTCGGGTGGGATGCTGGTGGCATGGCGGTCCTCGGCTATGTCCTTGGACTCGGTGATTTGTGGGAGACACGTTCTGACGGTGTTTCTGGTATGTTCGGCTACCTCCCTTCGGTTGGCTGTCTTGCGTCTATGGTCCTTGCTGTGGTTTGGTGCGGGGGGATTTATGGGAAGATCTTCTGGAGGTTGGTAGGTCTGTTGATGGAGTCCCCTGGCTCATTAGGGGGGACTTCAATGTTTCCCTTCTATCTTCGGACATGCCTGGGGACAAGGGAGGACAGGACCCGGGCTCGCTTGACTTCGCGAACACCGTGGACTCGTTGGGCCTTGAGGTGATGGATGCGGTGGACACCGCGTATACCTGGAGGAGTTCCAATTCTCAGTCGCGTCTTGATCGGTTCCTTGCTTCCAACGATCTTTTGGAGGCCTTTTGTTTTAGCCTTGGTGGAGGCAAAGCCGCGGGTGTGTTCGGATCACAATCCAATTTTGTGGTTCTCGGGGGAGGCTCCTTTGCAGAGGGGGATGTTCAGATATGACAAATGCTGGATGTTGGAAGACAATTTCAGGGACTTGGTGGCATCACATTGGTCGGAGGTGGTTGTTTCGGGGTCCGCTACGTCTCGCTTTACTCAAAAACTATCTTCGTTGCGGATTCGGCTATCGGCTTTCAAGCGGGAGTCTAGGGCGGCCAGAGTCGCCTCGAGGAAGGTCACGGAGGAGACTATCCGGTGTCTCGACGCGCTTGAGGACCACAGGGAGCTCACGGTGGAGGTGCTGGCCAACCACGCTTCTGCTCAATTTAAGGTTGCTCTGGAGGATAAGAAGCGCGCGACGGATTGGAGGCAGCGATCGAGAAGCATTTGGCTTCGGGAGGGGGACGCGAATACCTCTTTCTTTCATATTGTGGCTTGTGGGTGACACAGGGCAAATGCTTTGCGTTCCATCTCCATTGGTGGGACTCGCGTGGAGGGGAACATAGAGATGGGGCGAGCTATTGCGGACTATTTCAAGGACGTGTCTTCCTCGAATATTCCGAGGTTGTGAAGGTGGCTGGGCCTTGACACACGTGCGGTGGTGGACTCGCACGTTGACTTGCTCGTTCGTGATGTGACCTTGGAGGAGCTCAAGGATGCGATGTGGGAGCTTAATGCTGATGCGGCTCCTGGCCCTGATGGGTTTACGGTGTCGTTTTACAGGGACTTTTGGGATCTTGTGGGCCACGAGGTGTTAGAGGTGGCCTTGGAGTTCTGTCAGGGGAACGCGGGCTTCGACAGGATCAGCCGTGTGCATATTATTTTACTGCCCAAATCGTCGACACCGGCCTCCATCGACGATTTTTGCCTTATTGCGGTCTCCAACGCCATTTACCTTATCATTGCAAAGGTTCTCGCTATTCGACTGGGCGGCATTCTTGACAGTGTTGTCTCCCCGGTGCAGTCGGCCTTCATTCCTGGGAGGCAGATATCTGATTATCTCACGCTTGCGTCGGAGATCATTGCGGATTGGAAGAGGAAAGACTTGCGGGGTATCCTTTGGAAGGTGGACTTTAAAAAAGCTTACGATAGCCTTGATTGGAGGTTTCTCTGGTCGGTGCTTAGGAGGAAGGGATTCCCGGACGTGTGGATCTCGTGGATGAGGCGGTGCATCACCACTGCCTCTTTCATAATTATGGTGAATGGCCGTCCGGGGGGGGGGGGGGTGATTCAGCCTCGGAGGGGGGTGCGCCAGGGGTGCCCTCTTGCTCCCAAGCTTTTTATTCTTGCGGCTGATGTTCTTTCGGACTTTGCGACTCGTGTGGTCAGCAACGGCCTCTCGAGGGGCTACTCCAGGGGGGGTGTGCAGGTCCCAATCTTGCAGTACGTCGATGATACGTTGTTTTTTATTGAGGGGGGTTAGAGGAGGCGATGGGTATGGCCTTAGCTTTGGAGATCTTTGGCGAGCTGTCCGGGTTGGTTAAGAACGATGGCAAGTCCAAGTTCGTCCCCTTCGGACCTGCGGTTGACGACAGCGACACGTATGCGGTGGATTTGGGGTCGGCCTGTTCTTCTTTGCCGATGGACTACCTAGGGAGGACGCGGCTGAGAGATTGGCTGAGGGTGGTTGAGAGATTGGCTGAGGTTTCTCCCACCTCGACTTTGTAAGTATCTTTTCTTATTTTCTTTTATACATTATTGGGGCGAACACCAACGAGTGTCTCCCCCTTTTTTGAGCCTAACAAAAGGACATGGCTGAGAGATTGGCTGAGGATGGTGGAGAAAGTGGAGGCGAGATTGGCTGGCTATCCGCGATTTTATCGAGAGGGGGCCGTCTTGTTCTACTTAAAACAGTCCTTTCGTCTATTCCGATATATTTTTTGTCCAACCAGTGGATGCCCAAGGGGATCAGGTCTCGGCTGGAGAAGCGAATGCGTGCTTTCATATGGGGGAAGCGGTGGGGTGGATCGAGGGGGATCCACTTGGTTGGGTGAGAGGATATTACTTGCAGGAAGGATCAGGGTGGGCTGGGTGTCAAGTCGATCGAGCATATGAACGACGCCTTGCTCCTTAAGTAGGCGTGCAGGATTTGGGGGCTGGGGGAGGATCTGTGCTGCAATATGGTGCGGAGGATCTATGACGTGTGTGTGGGGGGGGGGCTTGCCTTCGCAGATTTCCCGTGTTGCCTCCCCCACAATTTTTTGGAGGGGGGTCGTGGAGGTGTTCTTGAGGAATATCGCGCTTTTCTTACCGGTCCTTGGTGGGGGGAGTCCTTCTCCTTTTGGATGGACGATTAGGCGGGGGGGAGCCCTTTGTTCTCGTTTCCCACGGTTATTTTCTTTGGCTGAGGATAGGTCGTGTTCGGTTGCGGCCTGCTGGTTGGATGGGAATTGGTGCCCCAGGTTTTCTGCGAACTTCTCTGATCAGAGGTTGGAGGATTTCTTGGCTTTGCTCGACGCTGTAAGGGAGGTGGGACGCCCTACGGGGGGGGGGACCATTGGTTCTGGCGGGAGGCTCCGTTCACGGTCAAGAAGACCTTCGGGGCTATCTCTCGGCCGCCGCCGTCACAGTCAGAGATTATTATCTGGGATTGTGCCTTTCTGTGGGCTCTCAAGCTTCCTGAGAGAGTTGGCTTCTTCTTGTGGCTGCTAAGGAGGCAGAGGCTGATGACGAGAGACTGTTGTGCCAATCTTTTAGGTAACATTTCTGACAGGTGCCTGCTTTGCAATGCGGATTGAATTTATGGAGCATCTCTTCTTCTTGTGCCCCAGGGTGATTGAGGTGTGGCAGGGGGCTGGTTTGGACTGGTGTTGCACAAACGACCTCCAGACTTTCTGGATTTCGCTTCAGGCTAATAAGGAGAGGCCGGTGAAGGATGTGCTTTATCCAGTGGCCTTACTGTGGGCGATTTGGCGGGGAAGGAATGATTTGCTGTTCTCAGGCCAAAGGTTCTATAAGGAGAACGTGGGGATTTTTGCTAAGCACCTGGTGAGGGATTGTGCGTTGTAATGGTTTTCTAGTGTCGGGGTGTGACTGTTTCTTATCCCTCTCTTTTCCCTTTCTCGTTTGAATAAAATTTTGGGGCGTGCACCGTCGAGTGTCTCCCCCTTGCTTATTGATTCAAAAAAAAAGAATGGCTTTGATTATAGACTTATGGGAAATTGAGATTGGGTGTAGATAAATATTGTGTAATGTGTATGTTAACGGATTAACGTATTGGATCGAATCGGATTTTGGTAATGTTCCGATCCAATCCATACTTTAACGGATTGAAAAATTTCAATCAGTTCTGATCCATTAAAATGATAAAATCAATCCAATCTAATAAGGTATTACCGATTTTATCTGATACATGTGCTCCCCTATGATTCTTCATTTTTCCCTACATCATTAGGAGCGAGATGAAACCACATGAAAAGCCACGAAAGGCCATACCTTCTATTGAAATTCTCAATGAGTACACGGGGTGTAGGGTTTCTGTAAACATATATTAGTTACTTTTGTACTGCTTCGCTATTTTCTTTTCTGCCATATGCTTTATGTAATTTACCCATAGGCTACTCTCCTATATAAGAGAGCCTATGGCTGATGGAATAAATATGCTCTTTTATTTTCCCAACATGGTATCAGAGCGACGGTTCTAGACCGGAGTTCTTGAAACCCTAACCCTAACCCTAGCCCCACCGTCGAGCCTTCTCTCTCCTCGCACCGCCACCGTCGGAGGCACCTCTCAGAGCATCTCGCCTGCGCCTGCGCTTCCCTAGCGTGCGGTGCTGTGCGCGCATCTCCAGCGTGCTGTGCGCATCTCCAGCGTGCCGTGCGCCTAACGCACGTCCCTAGCGTGCTCTCCAGCGCGCCCCTCGCGCACCTGCACGCATCCTCCTGCGCCCCGCGAGCATCACCAGCACGTACCTCGCGCATATAGCGCATTTCCAGTGCGCCTTCTCGTACAGCCCCTCGCACGCTCCCTGCGCCTAATCGCGTGCTCCTTGCGCGCCCCTTTGTGCGCTTAAGTCATCTCTGTACGTAGTTCTAGCGCGCACACCTTCAGAGGAATGGGTTTGGTTGCTTGAAGTCTACACCTGCAACTAAACCCATCTATGTCCGTGTAGACGATCTTATTTTCAGTCTACTACTCCAGTCTTTGGTTACAAGTATGTCTGAAAGCAAGGCAGATATCCCATCTGTAGGCGTATTCCGAGGTCCAGCGCCGATTGTGAAGATGGATAGTTCGAACTATGAACTGTGGGCGATGCAGTTCATGAGTATGATGAAGTCAACCGGTAAGAAACACATTCCTACTGAAGAAGAGCCTGCTGAGAAGACTGGAGTTAATGCCTCGTGGGAGGTAGATGTTGCATATGCCAAAGTATGGCTATTTGGAACTCTGGCAATCGAGATTGCCAATGATATTCTTCATCAGCCCACAGCCTAAGATATATGGGATATTCTAGCCGCCACATATTCTCAAGCTAAGAATGAGACAAAGATTCTGCAACTTCAGCATGACATATTCACTATTAAGCAGAATGGACGTCCTCTACACTCACTGTACACATCCCTACGAGGGATGTTCGAGAAGCTGTATAGCTTTATGCCCCTGACAGCTACACCAGAGCAACAGAAGACCTACCGGAATGCTACCATGGTAGGAGTGTTTCTCGTTGCCCTTGTTCCTGAGTATGAGGCAGCACGATCTCAGATCTTGGTAGGCTCCACTATTCCTCCTATGGAGGAAGCCTTTCACAGGTTGAGCCGAATCATTGTTCCTTCTACAGTGACGAATCAGACTGCCTCGGCCATGGCTGCCAACAGAGGTCGTGGAGGTTACCATCATACACGTGGCCGTGGCCCTCGTGGTAGAGGAGGCCGTACTCGGCCAACGTGTACCTACTGCCATCGCACAGGACATACTGAATACACATGCTACTCTAAGCATGGATTTCCTGCATCTGCACGAGTCGCTGAGCAGATAGAGCCTCCATCTGCTGCTTCTTTGGATCAGCGCTTTGATGATCTTGTTTCCCGTCTAAGGGGCATTATTCCTCCATCTGGCCCATCACCCACTAATGATAGTCATTCTGATGTTGCGGCATCCGCTTCTGCATCTACCAGTGCATCAGTTAGTACACATGCATTTACTAGTAGTGGATCAGATACCTTAGCTTGGATTATGGACTATGGTGCCACACTTCACTTATGTGGTGATGAGTCTACTTACAGGATATAGACAGATCCCTCCAGGTCGAATAGTGGTCATTGCTAATGGCACACATTCCCCGATTACTGGTCAGGGGGAGATTAGACTGACATCATCTATGCAGCTCAAGAATGTGTTACACGCACCTGATTTCTCGATGAATTTCTTATCTATCAGCTAAATTACAAAGATTTACAGTGTCGTGCGATTTTTGATCCATCTTCTCTTGTGTTTCAGGACATCCTTACGGACAACGTGATTGGTCGTGGCTCTGAGCAAGGAGGCCTCTATCGCCTTTGTCAGACTCCGTTTGCTGGAACCTCATCTCTACCTACTGGACCCGTTTCCCCTCTGCTATGGCATCTGCGCTTTGGACATCTGCCGCTTCAGAAGTTGCGTCGTGTGTTACCTCAAGTTATGCCTCACACATCTATCCAATGTGAGGCGTGTCAGTTGGGAAAGCATCATCGGTCTACCTTTCCCAGTCGTCAGTGTCGGAGTAGTACCTCCAAGTTTGAGTTATTTCATATTGATATCTGGGGTCCGAGTCGTGTTCCTGATCATCAGGGTCACAAGTTTTATATAGTTATTGTCGACGACTTCTCTCGTGTGTCATGGGTGTTTCTGTTAAAGAATAAATCTGAAGCAGGGAATATTATTTTCAATTTTCTTAATGAGATTCGCAATGTTTTTTCTACATCTGTTAAAATTGTGAGAAGTGACAATGCTTTGGAGTTATGTACGCATGTCCTAACCAATTATTTCTCATCCAAGGGGATTATCCACCAAACATCTTGTGCCTATACATCTCAACAGAATGGGATCGCTGAAAGGAAACATCGTCACTTACTAGATGTCACCAGGTCAATCCTTATACAGAGTCATGCTCCTTATTCGTACTGGGGTGACGTTGTTCTTATAGCATGTTACCTAATCAATCGTATGCCGTCATCTGTTCTAGGTGAAGAGATTCCTTTCTCTCTTATCTTCCCTGGAAAAGAACTTTTTTCCCTTACTCGTGTGTTTGGCTCGGTTGCCTTTGTCCACCAGTTGTCTCCTGGTACTAACAAGCTCTCTCCTAGGGCTTTCAAGTGTGTGTTCGTTGGGTACTCCAGAACTTAGAAGGGGTACAAGTGCTATGATCCATTGCGCATGCGATATCTTGTTAGTGCAGATGTCACATTTTTTGAATCGGTTATGTATTTTTCAGCCGCAGGTGATCAATTGAAATCCATGTTTAAAAGATCCGAACGGTTTCGAGATAAATTCATAAATAGTGTTCTTAGAAGAACTTTAAGAACACTATTTACGAATTTATCTCTCCTACGCTGGCTGTCGGCTACCTAACGCGCAACCCTCCTCATTTACCCGAGCTTGGGACCGACCAAAACTTTTCATTGGATAAGGAAATAGAGAGATCACTTTGGGTGATCTAGCTAGTAGTGAAAGTTACTTGAATCGTGCATGCTATAGACGAATACAAAGAAAAGAAGTAGAGGTGGCTTTGAAGGTTATGAGACCTGGGAAAGGTGTTGGACCGGATGACATCCCTGTAGAAGTATGGAAAGTTTTAGGTGAGCGTGGTTTGGCTTGGCTTATGAATCTATTCAATGTTATTTGGCGAAGCAAGAAAATGCCTGAAGATTGGAGGAGGAGTATCGTGGTGCCTCTGTATAAGATTAAAGGAGACATTCAAAATTGTTCAAATTACAGAGGTATTGTAGCATCCGGTTTCCAATCAAACCCGAAGTCGTCCGATTTTGGGTCTAATGAACCCAAAAACGTTGTCGGTCAATACTAAACAACCTAAAACGACCAATTGATGATGAATCAAAAGTTGTTCGGGCGAAATCGACCAAAAATCGGTCACTTTATAATGCGCGCCGTGAAAAGCCGCGACGCAAATTCGGAAACCGCGAAACTAACCGAGACCATCATTAGATCCGATTCGACGACACGAGACCAACGGAATCGACCGTTCGTCAATCGAAGGTCATATGATATTTTTAAATCACAAAATTTAGTCTTAGACAAAAGCCGTATCCAAAAATTTCGGGTATTCGAAACTCGACCGAAAGTATGTCAACATTATACTCATTTTGATCGTCGTTGAAAGACGATCAAATCGAGACATTTCGTGTCGGAATCCGACACTCGAGGTGCGATTACGAGCGACTTTAAAATAAGAGAGAAAAATACATAAATAAGATATAAAAAAAAATAAAATAAATTTTTATTTTCTGTCTGCTATGTCTGCTATGCAGACTGCAGTATCGTTGGGTTTATTCTTTAGAGTCTCTCCCCACTTGGCATGGTTAAGGTACACATGTGTCAATTTTTTAAAGACCACACTCCCTCAATCCTATCAACCTAAGCCTCATTAAATACCCCAAGCCTCTCTTTTTTTTCCCTATCTTTCCCAACGAGAAGGTGCATAACCTCTGTTTTCTCTCTCTCCATCTATTTCCAGCCGTAAGAGGGGCCCTCCCCAATTCCCCTTCTCTGGATTTCTGCTGTAGCTTTCCCCTCCAGTTGCTGGAACTCAACTTCTTCCCTTTTTGCATGTAAAGATCAAGGTACAATCCATCTATTTCCTCCTTATTTTTCCATATTCTCTCCCAAATTTCCTCCAATTCCCTACTTCCATTTATTGGATCTCTAATCCTCCTCAAATTCTTACAAGAAGAGAGCCCCCTTCTCCTTCTTTGCTGCTGTCCAGGCCTTCATCTGTAGCCTAACTGCTGGAACCTCCTCCAATTGCTTCAGAAATTGGCCCAATTGAAGTTGTTGCATGCAAACATTGTTCTTCCAAATTGAAAACAATCTAATTAGGTACACTCCTTAACCCTTCCTCTTGCTTCCATGCAAGTATTTTACACCTTAAACTCCTTGAAAAAAAATGTGATTTGAATTCATACAAAACTAATACTTAAATCTCAGTAAATATCATTCTGATTTTTGGTGAAGGTTTTTGAATATTATGTATTGGTGCTAAATAAGATTATAATTGCTAAACTTTTTACTGGAAATTTACTGTTGGCATGAAACCATCTTATCCTATCATGCAAAATTAGAAAGAGATGGAAGATTGATGTATTATACAAGAGTCTTGTACTGCTTCTAGAGTACCGACCATCATTACAATATTAATCAATGCTATGAAAATTTGTAAGAATACAAGAAGTCCATTCTGAGATAAATAGTGAGCAGTCGAGTTGATTCTCTCTAGCAATATTTTTCTTTCTAATTCTTTTGTTGAAAGGGAAAGAAGATTAAATGTACAGATAATTTATAAAAATATATATATATATATTTTTTTTAAAATCTTTTGAAAAAAACAAAAGTGCTATTTGTACAGATTAAATATTAGTTTTATTATAAATTGAAAATGACCATACGTGTATTAATTGGTGAGTACAGTTTGTATCTACATTATATTTTGTGGAAATAATTATAATTATGCCAACAATTTTCTTCTCCCTGGACTGTTATGTCAAAATATCATATGATTGAAATTCTGGTATCATACAGTTATTCTGAAAATACATATTAAAGAGTAAAATGAAGCTAGAACCATTGTTCTGTCAGTTAGTCACTGCATCACATTTAGCAGGAAAATAATAATTGGAGTTATTTTTATTAATTTATTGGACTGTTGGTACATGATGGTATAAGTTGGAAGGAAATTCTGATGGAGAGAGACGATGATAAAGTTACTTCACAAAAGAAATCAACGGCTAATTAACCTTCACTTTAAATTAAAAAAAAACTTTAGTGATGCATTAGGGGTTACACATTAATAGACATAGGGATCAATTCTTAAATAGATTTCTGAACAATGGAGAAGAGTAAAACCGTCTATTATAAAAATAGGTTCATTACAGGTAGCAATAAAAAACTTGAAATGGGTAGGAATGTCTTGGAAATGAACTCTAGAAATTGTAAAGATAGTAAACCTCTTAAGAAAAGATTTTGAAACATATCTTAGTTGATAATATGAGAATATTTAGTTATATACATGTACACTAATGGTTGAGTAGTTTAGGAAAGAACAACTCGAGGGGTAATACTATACTTTCAAGGGCAGGTAAATATATTACAATTTCGAGATCAATATAAATGGGTAGGAACATTCCAGAGAAGTTTATTGTGAATCAGGAAACTTTCACTTCAAACAGACTTAATATGATACTTCATCATACGGCTAGTTTTATCTATGAAAATGTGTGATTAATAAGAATCACTGATAATTAAGAATGCTGGTCAGGGTGGCCTTTTACCCTTGACCGTGCGAGGGGGCGGTGACCCTCAACTGGGCGGGAGAATAGGAAGCCCAGTTAGGGCAGCGGCCGCCAAGTGCGCGGGTCTAGGATCCCAGTCTTTTCACGATTTTTACGCAAGCTCGCAGTGTTTTTACGCCTCGTTGGGATCCTGACTTTAGACCAGTTCCGCTGACCCTGTCTTTTAGGATACCCAGGCGGGGGATCCTTGGTTTTCAGTTTTACGTACGAGCTCGTCCGCCCGTACTAGTCGGGCTGTTTTTCTAGAGTGACTTTTCTAGGGAGTCTCTCTCACCCGTCTCAGTGGCGTAGTTGGGGAGTAGACCTATCCCTCTATTGGACCGCGCTTCCAATTAGAGGGCGAGACGGAAGAGCCATTTGCAGGCTTCTTCACCGCTTGAGTTTACTTCGCCAAACAGACTTGGCGATTCTATATCTAGATCATCCATATCTACATCTACAACATCTGGAACTATATCAGAAACATTGAAGTTAAGAATTGGAGAAATTATGATCAAAAGACCATTCTCTCTACCCAAGAAATTAAATAAATAGATCTCTACAATCTCAACTTTTCTATTTTTCACTTACCAACATGATCTCTGAAGAAAATGATATATGCATTTACACTCATACACTCATGATTACGCAACTGCTATATAAATATGACATGTGGGAAATGTCGGGTTCTGGGGGAAAACATTAGAAACGCATTACAAACAAACCCCTTTTTACTTACGCAAGTAGATGTAAATTTTACTGGTACCACCTTTCTACTTGCCTGCTTTTGTACATATTAAATGTCAAGTGATTTTTATAAATTTTAGGGAGGTACCAGCAATGGCTGACGCCTCTTCTTTCCTATTTTGTGTGTGGCAGGCAAACAGCCTGCAGCTCAGTAGCTACATGCTTCCAGGAGACAGAGTATACACTAGACGGTATGAATTACTTGTCTCAGTTTTTGTTCAAATGGTGATGTAAATGTTATCTCTTTTTGAATCATACTTGGGATATATGTTGTAAAATGGAAGATGCTTGTACATGTAAATTGATATGAATATTAATGAAAAGAACTTTGGTGCCATTTGTCTCTTCTTTTATTTGTGGTCATGTGTTGAGAATGAATGTCATTGTTGCGCAAAAAAAAAAATTCCCTGCTTTCCTACAACTTCTGCGATCAATGTGAATGAAATATTGCGAATTTTGTCGTAAACGGGTACCCGGATCCTGAGGGGTTGACAGTTTGGTATCAGAGCAGTGGTACCCCGATACGCACATTCGCGGTATTACAATTCCGATCGCATTAAGTTCTCGGATAGCGACAGTCTTCCGACTTGTCGTAAGTCCGAGAAGGGAAATATGACATTCATATTCTATAACCACAGATGTCACCAATTTCATTAATTTTCATATTATATCCCAAGAAGAGAAAAGCATTTATGATAAATATCTGTCTAGGGCATTTTTGTGACTAATTATGGTTCTCATGCAGAGCCATGGCATCTCGACCAGGTCAGGATACTTCTGATCAGCTGGCACGCATACTGAGCGCACTTACTGATCTTCAGCAGCAGCAGGCTGCTATGAGAGGCCAGCAGGAGCAGATATTGGCCCAGCAAACTGAGATGGCTGACAGGCAGACGGATATTGAGATGCGGTTTGAGGATCTATCAGATTTCACGTACCGTCCATCACAGGATGGAACACGGCAGGACCAGCACCAGTCTGTTGAGGTAGAGCAGCCTCACCCTGACGATCCACTAGAGGACATTCCAGAGCATAGAGCTGAGGAGGATGCAGACTTAGACAGGGAGCAGGACCCTGTTGACTTTGCTGACGAGGGTGCACACGAGTATTTTTCCATTCACAGGCACCAGTCGGTTTTCACGTCCTACCAGCGGGCCAACATACCCTTGTTCGAGGGCACAGGTCCACCAGATGATGTTGAGCAGTGGCTGAAGAGAGTGATGAAGGTGCTCAGGGCAATTCATGCGCCACGAGACACGTGGCTATCTTTCATAGAGTATTCACTGACAGACTTCGCCGAGCGATGGTGGGAGGCCGTAGTGTCCGAGTTAGGCCGAGAGCCTACTTGGAACGATTTCGAGACGAAGTTTAGAGCCCACTTCTTTTCTGCGAAGTGGAAGGAGTCCCAGCGCCGACTGTTTGCAGAGCTTCGTCAGGGACAGATGACCGCCAGAGATTATTTCATCCGATACACAGAGCTATCACAACATACCCGAGCAGCTGGCGCATTTCCAGAGGAGAATCTGGAAAAGTTCATTGGCGGCATGCGCGAGGAGGTGCAGGAGAAGCTGGCAGGATTACACATCACTTCTATCTCTGAGGCTACCGATGCTGCGGAGAAGTTCGAGGACATCAGGGGAAGACGTTTCGGGAGCTCGTCTGGAGCCGCGCCTAGACCGCGACGATCTTTTGGACCGATACGTCGACCGTTTCAGCAGCAGAGGTCAGACAGACGGTTTCGACCTACAGGTTCGACATTCCCTGGCAGTGCTCGCTCTTCTCCATCGACTACTCTAGGAGGAGCACTCGCCGGACGTGGCACAGAGTCCGCTCGACCATCTGGGTCGCAGCGAGTAGACCGACCACCAGCCGGACCAGCTCGGAGCACATGCACATCTACTCCACCTACCAGGCCAGTCAGATGCTACCGATGTCACGAGTGGGGACATTACCGAGCACAGTGCCCACGGGCTTCTGGCGATCCTCAGCCACAGCCTTCCCAGTCACAGCCTCAGATACAACGTCCAGGGAGTTTCCGTGGTAGGAACTCCAACTTTAGGCGGCAGCAGCAGAGACAGACGCAGAGTGTGGCAGGTTCTAGTGCTGCATCAGCCAGACAGGGACAGTTACATGCCGTTACTGAGGAGCAGGCACGTTCAGCGGCTACAGTGGTGAAAGGTATGGTCTCAGTCTTGGGCCGACCTTTCCATGTTTTATTCGATTCCGGCGCAACACACTCTTTCCTTGCTTCGAGGTTGCTTGTTTCTTTAGATAGAGTTGCAGAGACGCTATCATCTCCATATCACATCCGAGGGCCAGGTGGCCAGTTATTTGTCATATCTCTTATAGTCAGGCACTTGCCCATACTAATTGGCGGTCATGAGATGATCGCAGATTGTCTACTTCTGCAGCTTGATGAGTTCGATTTGATTTTGGGCATGGATTGGCTATCTACTCATCATGCACTAGTTGATTGCTTTAGGAAGACGGTTGTCTTCAAGATTCCTGATATACCCGAGTTCACCTTTGAAGGTACTATACATGACTCCACCATGGAGTACATTTCAGTGTTGCGAGCCCAGCGACTTGTTGACCAGGGTTGCGATTCATATCTTGCTTTTGTTCGGGAGGTGTCTGATCAGGAGTCGATGATACAGGACATCCGAGTAGTCTCAGAATACCCTGACGTATTTCCTGATGAGCTACCAGGGCTACCTCCTGAGAGAGAGATCGAGTTCGAGATCACATTGTTGCCAGATACACAACCGATCTCTATGGCACCATATCGCATGGCACCAGCCGAGTTGAGGGAGCTGAAGGTGCAGTTGCAGGAGTTGCTAGATTTGGGATTCGTGAGACCGAGCACTTCACCTTGGGGTGCTCCGGTTCTATTTGTCAAGAAGAAGGATGGATCCATGAGGTTATGCATCGATTACCGGCAGCTGAACAAGAGAACGGTGAAGAACCGTTATCCTTTGCCGCGCATTGATGATTTATTTGATCAGCTTCAGGGATCTTCGGTTTTCTCGAAGATCGATCTTCGCTCAGGCTACCATCAGCTGAGGATTCGCGAGTCAGACATTCCAAAGACAGCCTTCAGGACTCGCTATGGACACTATGAGTTTGTGGTGATGCCGTTTGGGCTCACCAATGCACCTGCGGCTTTCATGGACATGATGAACCGTATCTTCCGTCCATACTTGGACAAGTTTGTAGTGGTGTTCATCGATGATGTGCTTATCTATTCACGAAATGAATGGGATCATGCGAATGATCTACGGATTGTTTTGGACACATTGCGACAGCACAAGCTATATGCCAAGTTGAGCAAGTGTGAGTTCTGGTTATCCCAGGTCTCATTTCTCGAGCATATCATTTCTGGAGCAGGCATTGCAGTTGATCCTGCGAAGATAGATGCAGTTATGTCTTGGGAGCAGCCCAAGACAGTCACTCAGATTCGGAGCTTCCTCGGATTAGCAGGTTATTACAGACGCTTCGTCAGCGGTTTTTCACGCATCGTTCGCCCTCTGACACGACTGACTCAGAAAGGAGTTCCATTCATTTGGGACGATTCATGTGAGCAGGCCTTCCAGACACTGAAGGAGAGATTGACTACAGCGCCTATTCTTGCTCTTCCTTCACGTACTCAGGACTATGCGGTCTACACAGATGCATCTGGGGAAGGTCTGGGAGCAGTGTTGATGCAGAGAGGACAGGTGATTGCTTACGCATCACGGCAGTTGAGACCGCACGAGCGGAACTACCCCACACATGACTTAGAGTTGGCGGCAGTTGTCTTCGCCTTGAAGATCTGGCGCCACTATCTATATGGGGTGAACTTCGAGATTTTCATAGATCACAAGAGCCTAAAGTACATCTTTGATCAGAAGGAGTTGAACATGAGACAGCGCAGATGGCTCGAGTTGCTGAAGGATTATGATTGCACGATCTCTTACCATCCCGGTAAGGGAAACGTGGTGGCTGATGCACTTAGCAGGAGAGCGCATGCTGATGGTACGGCGAACTGGCTATACACATGGGATACGCTTGCAGCTTTGACCGATTGGCATCCTCAGGAGAGCGCATCCATTTCTACCGCCATGCCTCCACGATACAGTAGTCTTTGGGATCGTATTGTTGAGGGCCAGAAGACCGATCCTTGGATTCATGATAGATACATGCGCGCCGTCAAGGACGAATTTGACGACTTTGTTGTGATGGAGTCTATTTTATGGAAGGCAGGACGGGTCGTTGTACCCAATGACGAGCAGCTTCGCAGAGACATTTTGGACGAGGCACACAGTTCACGGTTATCTATCCATCTAGGCAGTACGAAGATGTACAGTGATCTGCGTCGACATTTCTGGTGGGATGGAATGAAGCGCGATGTGGCACTACATGTTAGCAGATGCATGACTTGTCAGATGGTCAAGGCTGAGCACAGGAGACCGCCAGGATTACTGCAGTCTCTCCCCATTCCCGAGTGGAAATGGGAGAGCATTTCTATGGATTTCGTCACAGGTCTGCCAAAGACACTAGGTGGCCATGATTCTATATGGGTCATTGTTGATAGGTTGACCAAGTCAGCCCATTTCATACCTGTCAACACGACTTACACTCCATCCAGGTTGGCCAAGCTCTATGTGCAGAACATTATCAGGCTGCATGGTATACCACGTGAGGTGGTGTCTGATAGAGATTCGAGATTTACATCTCATTATTGGCATCATTTCATGTCAGCACTACAGACAGAGCTGAAGATGAGTTCTGCATATCATCCACAGACTGACGGTCAGAGTGAGCGCACCATTCAGACGCTTGAGGATCTACTTCGCGCATGCACTTTGGAGTGGAAAGGGTCCTGGAAGGACCATTTTCCCTTGGTGGAATTCACGTACAACAACAGCTATCACTCCAGTATTGGCATGGCACCATTCGAAGCCCTATACGGGCGGAGATGCCTCACGCCTCTCAGTTGGCGTGAGGTAGGTGATCATGCTTTATATTCCGTGGATCTCTTGGAAGAGACTGCGAAAGCTGTTGATCTTGTGAGACGGAGGCTTCTGACGGCACAGAGCCGCTAGAAGAGTTATGCAGACCGTCGGAGGAGAGACTTAGAATTTCAGGTAATTTAATTATTTTCTCCTCATCCACTCAATTATGATATATATGTGTTCAACTTAATCTCATATTAATGACACTCCTATCGATTATAGATTGGAGATTGGGTATTTTTGCGAGTCTCTCCCATGAAGGGAGTGCAGAGATTCGGTGTTCGCGGCAAGTTGGCGACGCGATATGTTGGACCTTTTGAGATTCTGGCTAGAGTGGGGAAAGTGGCATACCGAGTAGCCCTTCCTCCACATCTTTCAGCTATTCATGATGTTTTCCACATATCCAATCTGAGGAAATATGTCCACGACCCTCGGCACGTCATCAGTTACGAGAATCTTGACGTAGAGCCAGATCTGACTTATGAGGAGAAGCCAGTTCAGATACTTGATCGTGCTGTGAAGAAGCTTCGCAGCAAAGAGATTTCATTGGTCAAGGTTTTGTGGCACCGACACGGCGTCAAGGAAGCGATATGGGAGACTGAAGCCGACATGCGGGCACGATACCCGCAGCTTTTCTGATGTAAGCATCAAAACAAGCTTTTGTAATTAGATACATGATAAATGTATGGCTTGTTTTCTCTTTGAGGTTTTTTATGGGTTCAAAACCCTTTGAGGTTTTTATGACCATATTAAATCCAAACAAGATACCTATTAACCTTGACTCGAGTCTCGAGGACGAGACTCCCTTTGAGGTTTTTATATTTGTAGCATCCGGTTTCCAATCAAACCCGAAGTCGTCCGATTTTGGGTCTAATGAACCCAAAAACGTTGTCGGTCAATACTAAACAACCTAAAACGACCAATTGATCATGAATCAAAAGTTGTTCGGGTGAAATCGACCAAAAATCGGTCACTTTATAACGCGCGCCGTGAAAAGCCGCGACGCAAATTCGGAAACCGCGAAACTAACCGAGACCATCATTAGATCCGATTCGACGACACGAGACCAACGGAATCGACCGTTCGTCAATCGGAGGTCATATGATATTTTTAAATCACAAAATTTAGTCTTAGACAAAAGCCGTATCCAAAAATTTCGGGTATTCGAAACTCGACCGAAAGTATGTCAACATTATACTCATTTTGATCGTCGTTGAAAGACGATCAAATCGAAACATTTCGTGTCGGAATCCGACACTCGAGGTGCGATTACGAGCGACTTTAAAATAAGAGAGAAAAATACATAAATAAGATATAAAAAAAATAAAATAAATTTTTATTTTCTGTTGTATCGTTGGGTTTATTCTTTAGAGTCTCTCCCCACTTGGCATGGTTAAGGTACACATGTGTCAATTTTTTAAAGACCACACTCCCTCAATCCTATCAACCTAAGCCTCATTAAATACCCCAAGCCTCTCTTTTTTTTCCCTATCTTTCCCAACGAGAAGGTGCATAACCTCTGTTTTCTCTCTCTCCATCTATTTCCAGCCGTAAGAGGGGCCCTCCCCAATTCCCCTTCTCTGGATTTCTGCTGTAGCTTTCCCCTCCAGTTGCTGGAACTCAACTTCTTCCCTTTTTGCATGTAAAGATCAAGGTACAATCCATCTATTTCCTCCTTATTTTTCCATATTCTCTCCCAAATTTCCTCCAATTCCCTACTTCCATTTATTGGATCTCTAATCCTCCTCAAATTCTTACAAGAAGAGAGCCCCCTTCTCCTTCTTTGCTGCTGTCCAGGCCTTCATCTGCAGCCTAACTGCTGGAACCTCCTCCAATTGCTTCAGAAATTGGCCCAATTGAAGTTGTTGCATGCAAACATTGTTCTTCCAAATTGAAAACAATCTAATTAGGTACACTCCTTAACCCTTCCTCTTGCTTCCATGCAAGTATTTTACACCTTAAACTCCTTGAAAAAAAATGTGATTTGAATTCATACAAAACTAATACTTAAATCTCAGTAAATATCATTCTGATTTTTGGTGAAGGTTTTTGAATATTATGTATTGGTGCTAAATAAGATTATAATTGCTAAACTTTTTACTGGAAATTTACTGTTGGCATGAAA
Source organism: Ottelia alismoides (assembly GCA_037367405.1). Lineage (NCBI taxonomy): Eukaryota > Viridiplantae > Streptophyta > Magnoliopsida > Alismatales > Hydrocharitaceae > Ottelia > Ottelia alismoides. Next base: position 114,531 of record JAZKJV010004620.1, read on the forward strand.
CCATCTTATCCTATCATGCAAAATTAGAAAGAGATGGAAGATTGATGTATTATACAAGAGTCTTGTACTGCTTCTAGAGTACCGACCATCATTACAATATTAATCAATGCTATGAAAATTTGTAAGAATACAAGAAGTCCATTCTGAGATAAATAGTGAGCAGTCGAGTTGATTCTCTCTAGCAATATTTTTCTTTCTAATTCTTTTGTTGAAAGGGAAAGAAGATTAAATGTACAGATAATTTATAAAAATGTATATATATATATATATTTTTTAAAATCTTTTGAAAAAAACAAAAGTGCTATTTGTACAGATTAAATATTAGTTTTATTATAAATTGAAAATGACCATACGTGTATTAATTGGTGAGTACAGTTTGTATCTACATTATATTTTGTGGAAATAATTATAATTATGCCAACAATTTTCTTTTCCCTGGACTGTTATGTCAAAATATCATATGATTGAAATTCTGGTATCATACAGTTATTCTGAAAATACATATTAAAGAGTAAAATGAAGCTAGAACCATTGTTCTGTCAATTAGTCACTGCATCACATTTAGCAGGAAAATAATAATTGGAGTTATTTTTATTAATTTATTGGACTGTTGGTACATGATGGTATAAGTTGGAAGGAAATTCTGATGGAGAGAGACGATGATAAAGTTACTTCACAAAAGAAATCAACGGCTAATTAACCTTCACTTTAAATTAAAAAAAAAACTTTAGTGATGCATTAGGGGTTACACATTAATAGACATAGGGATCAATTCTTAAATAGATTTCTGAACAATGGAGAAGAGTAAAACCGTCTATTATAAAAATAGGTTCATTACAGGTAGCAATAAAAAACTTGAAATGGGTAGGAATGTCTTGGAAATGAACTCTAGAAATTGTAAAGATAGTAAACCTCTTAAGAAAAGATTTTGAAACATATCTTAGTTGATAATATGAGAATATTTAGTTATATACATGTACACTAATGGTTGAGTAGTTTAGGAAAGAACAACTCGAGGGGTAATACTATACTTTCAAGGGCAGGTAAATATATTACAATTTCGAGATCAATATAAATGGGTAGGAACATTCCAGAGAAGTTTATTGTGAATCAGGAAACTTTCACTTCAAACAGACTTAATATGATACTTCATCATACGGCTAGTTTTATCTATGAAAATGTGTGATTAATAAGAATCACTGATAATTAAGAATGCTGGCCAGGGTGGCCTTTTACCCTTGACCGTGCGAGGGGGCGGTGACCCTCAACTGGGCGGGAGAATAGGAAGCCCAGTTAGGGCAGCGGCCGCCAAGTGCGCGGGTCTAGGATCCCAGTCTTTTCACGATTTTTACGCGAGCTCGCAGTGTTTTTACGCCTCGTTGGGATCCTGACTTTAGACCAGTTCCGCTGACCCTGTCTTTTAGGATACCCAGGCGGGGGATCCTTGGTTTTCAGTTTTACGTACGAGCTCGTCCGCCCGTACTAGTCGGGCTGTTTTTCTAGAGTGACTTTTCTAGGGAGTCTCTCTCACCCGTCTCAGTGGCGTAGTTGGGGAGTAGACCTATCCCTCTATTGGACCGCGCTTCCAATTAGAGGGCGAGACGGAAGAGCCATTTGCAAGCTTCTTCACCGCTTGAGTTTACTTCGCCAAACAGACTTGGCGATTCTATATCTAGATCATCCATATCTACATCTACAACATCTGGAACTATATCAGAAACATTGAAGTTAAGAATTGGAGAAATTATGATCAAAAGACCATTCTCTCTACCCAAGAAATTAAATAAATAGATCTCTACAATCTCAACTTTTCTATTTTTCACTTACCAACATGATCTCTGAAGAAAATGATATATGCATTTACACTCATACACTCATGATTACGCAACTGCTATATAAATATGACATGTGGGAAATGTCGGGTTCTGGGGGAAAACATTAGAAACGCATTACAAACAAACCCCTTTTTACTTACGCAAGTAGATGTAAATTTTACTGGTACCACCTTTCTACTTGCCTGCTTTTGTACATATTAAATGTCAAGTGATTTTTATAAATTTTAGGGAGGTACCAGCAATGGCTGATGCCTCTTCTTTCCTATTTTGTGTGTGGCAGGCAAACAGCCTGCAGCTCAGTAGCTACATGCTTCCAGGAGACAGAGTATACACTAGACGGTATGAATTACTTGTCTCAGTTTTTGTTCAAATGGTGATGTAAATGTTATCTCTTTTTGAATCATACTTGGGATATATGTTGTAAAATGGAAGATGCGTGTACATGTAAATTGATATGAATATTAATGAAAAGAACTTTGGTGCCATTTGTCTCTTCTTTTATTTGTGGTCATGTGTTGAGAATGAATGTCATTGTTGCGCAAAAAAAAAATCCCTGCTTTCCTACAACTTCTGCGATCAATGTGAATGAAATATTGCGAATTTTGTCGTAAACGGGTACCCGGATCCTGAGGGGTTGACAGGTATCAAGCTGATGAGTCACACTATGAAAATTTAGGAACGTGTGATCGAAAGAAGGTTGAGGCAAGTTTCCCAAGTAAAAGAAAACCAAATCGGATTCATGCCAGGTCGCTCAACTATTGAAGCCATCCATTTGCTGAGGAGAACAATGGAGATTTATAGAGCTAAAAGGAAGAATCTCCATATGATCTTTATTGATTTGGAGAAGGCTTATGATTCCGTCCCACGGGAGATACTGTGGAGAGTTTTGGAGAAGAGACAAGTACCTGTCCTATACATTAATCTCATAAAGGATATGTATGATAGGGCTTTATCTTGTATAAGGACCCCGACGGGGAAGACTGACTATCTTGATATCAACATTGGTTTACATCAAGGTTCAGCTTTGAGTCTATTTCTTTTTACTTTGATTATGGACGAGTTGACAAGTCACATTCAGGATGAGTTACCTTGGTGTATGTTATTTGCTGATGATATTGGGTTGATTGACGAGACTAGAGATGGAGTAAATGAGAAGCTTGAGCTTTGGAGACATGCATTGGAGACTAAAGGTTTTCGTGTAAGTAGGGCTAAGACGGAATATATGGAATTCACCTTTGATGGTAGCAATGATGAAGGAATCGAGGTGAAGATTGGTGACGATAACATTAAGAAGAGAGATTCTTTTAGATATATGGGATCTATTGTGCAACATGATGGGGAAATTGATGGAGATGTTACTAATAGAATAAATGCAGGCTGGCTAAAGTGGAGAGGAGCCTCCGCTGTTCTCTGTGATAAGAAAATTCCTTTAAAAATTAAAGGAAAGTTTTACAAAGCAGCCGTGAGACCGGCTATGCTTTATGGTTCTGAATATTGGCCTGTGAACCATAGACATATGCGGAGAATGGTTGTAGAAGAAATGAAAATGCTAAGATGGATGTGTGGACACATACGCAAAGATCAGATTCGGAATGATGCAATCAGAAAGAAAGTTGGTGTAGCTCCGATCGAGGATAAGATGCGAGAAAACCGCTTAAGATGGTTTGGTCATTTGCAAAGAAGGTCAACTGATGCACTGATTAGGAGATGCGAGTGTTGGGATGTTGAGCCGGCTAAGAGAGGGCGAGGACGGTCCAAGAAGTGTTGGAAAGAGACTATACGAAGGGATCTTAGTTTTTTGGATATAAGTCCGAGATTGACCCAAGATAGATCTGAATGGAGGCGAAGAATCCATGTAGCCGACCCTACTTAATTGTGGGAAAAGGCTTTGTTGTTGTTGTAGGTGATCAGTTGAAACCTCCAGCCAATACTGATGCTATTTACATGTCACCACCACCACCATTACCACAATCTCCACCATTACTACCACCAGGGACATTACCATCTTCTGCACCTCCTATTACTATTCCTGTTTCACCACTACCATACCATTATACCCGCAGGCCTTCTTCAGCTTATGGTCATTGCTTATCACCGAGCTCGCCTAAGGTATGTTCTGAAGATAATATTATTGATGGATCTGATGATGTCTCTGAGCAGGATGTGTTACAGAGAACGGACGAGGATACAACTGATCTAGATGTTCCTATTGCTATACGGAAATCAAAGAGGAGTTGCGCGTCATATCCTTTAGCAGCTTCTGTGTCATTTGAACGACTAACTGGAGATTTCAGGAACTTTGCAGTCGCATTGTCAGCTGTAGCTATTCCTCGGAATTATCAAGACGCTCTGAAGGATAACAGATGGCGTCAAGCAATGGAGGAAGAAATGGCAGCACTCCAGTCTAGAGGAACTTGGAGTCTGGTTCCTTTATCTGCTGATGTGTCACCGGTAAGCTGCAAGTGGGTGTTTACAGTCAAGCAGAATGCAGATGGCAGTATTGATAGATACAAGGCTCGCCTTGTTGCTCGTGTCTTTACACAGACATACGGGGTGGACTATCTTGATACATTCTCGCTAGTGGCCCGTCATTCTACTCTTCGGATCTTGCTGTCAGTTGCAGTTACTCGTGAATGACCGCTATATCAGTTGGATGTGAAGAATGCGTTCTTATATGGTGACCTTCAGGAGGAAGTCTACATGCAACAGCCACCTGGTTTTGCTGTTGAGGGGGAGTGTCCCAAGGTATGCAGACTTCATAAGGCTATCTATGGCCTTAAGCAGAGTCCCAGAGCGTGGTTTCAGAAGCTCTCAGACCTCTTTGAAAAACAGGGATACAAACTCTCTAATGCTGATCATTCCTTGTTTGTACAAAAGACTTCAAGATGTATTATTGCAATCATGGTTTATGTAGATGACATCTTGATTACAGGAGATGATGCCCAAGGAATAAAGGAGGCGAAAGAAATGCTGGGTAGCGAATTTGTTACCAAGGACCTTGGAGTTCTTAGATATTTTCTGGGGCTGGAGTTTTCCAGAAATCCATATGGGTTGGTAATGTCGCAGAGAAAATATGTTACTGACCTGTTGAGTGAAACGGGAATGCTTGGTTGCCGGCCTGCTACAACGCCAATGGACCCTAGTATGAAGCTATATGATGATGATACAGAGGAGGTGGACAGGAGAAGATACAGATAACTGGTGGGCAAACTTTTATATGTCACTATTACTAGGCCCGATATATCCTTTGCTCTGAGTCGTGTGAGCCAGTTCATGGAACAACCACGTCAAGTTCACATGGATGCCATACATATGATACTCAGGTACCTCAAATCATCTCCAGGTGCGGGTTTGTTATTCAAGAAAGGCAAGGTGATCTCTATCTCAGCATGTGCAGATGCAGATTATGCAGGGTGTCCCAAGGATAGGAAGTCCACCTCTGGGTTTGCGGCTTACGTTGGAGATTCTCTAATCTCATGGAGGAGCAAGAAACAAACTGTGGTAGCCAAGTCTAGTGCTGAATCTGAATATAGGGCTATGGCAGGTTAGCACAGAAATGATGTGGGTAAAGGCTGTGCTTACAGATTTATATATAGAAGTCCCACTTCCTATGACCTTAGAATGTGACAATCAGGCGGCCTTGTTCATTGCAAACAATCCAGCGTTCCATGAGCGAACCAAGCACATTGAAGTTGACTGTCACTTCATACGTGACATGATTCAGAAGGGATTCATTGCTACATCCCATGTTAGTTCAGAGAATCAAAATGCAGATATATTCACCAAGGCATTACTACGAGACCCATTTCAGAAGTGTGCGTCCAAGCTGAGCATGATTGATATCTATGCTCCATCTTGAGGGGGAGTGTAAACATATATTAGTTACTTTTGTACTGCTTTGCTATTTTCTTTACTGCCGTATGCTTTATGTAATTTACCCATAGGCTACTCTCCTATATAAGAGAGCCTAGGACTGATTGTAAACCCCTTAGGATCCGGGTACCTGTTTACGCTACTTTCACGGCATTTCATTCACATATGAATCGCATAAGCTACAAAAAGATAGGGAAATTTTTCGCGCGACTAATTTTCCGCATAGCATTCACATCCACAAACATGACTACAAGATAATAGAGACCAATGGCACCAGAAATTATTTTCATTAATTTCCATATAATTTTTACAACATGTACAATGTCTGCTAGTACATATAATATCCCAGAAGATCTGACTGAACAAAAGAGATAACATTCACACTCTAATGTGAATCAAAAATTGAGACAAAATAAACCATACCGTCTGATGTATACCCTGTCTCCTGGAAACATGAACAACTACTGATCAGCAGGCCTCTTACCTGCCACGCATGCAAGGAAGAAGAGGAGTCATAAACGTGAATACAAACCCGTAGTTTAAAATAAATAACAAGTAATTTAATGTGCAAAACAGAGCAAGTAGAAAGGTAGAACAAGCACATTTTACATCTACTTGTGTAAGTAAAAAGGGGTTTCAAGTTGTTTGTAATGCGTCTCTAATGATTTCCCCAGAACCCAACATTTCCCACATATGACCTATTTATATTGTAGTTGAGTATTCATGAGTGTATGAGTGTAAGCATATATATATCATCAGAGATCACGTTTTTGAGTGATGATAGAAAAGTTGAGATTGGAAAGATTTCTTGATTTAATTAGATTTTTAGGTCTAGTGAATTGTCATTTCCTGGTAACACGACTTTTGATCGTAACTTCTCCAATTTATAACTTCAAATGTTTCAGATATAACTCCAGATGATATAGATGTAGATATGGATGATCTAGATATGAAATCGCCAAGTCTGTTGGCGAAGTAAACTCAAGCGGTGAAGAAGCCTACAAATGGCTCTTCCGTCTCGCCTTCTAGTTGGAAGGACGGTCCAATGGAGGGATATGTCTACTCCCAAACTACACCACTGAGACGGGTGAGAGAGACTTCCCGAAAAAGTCGCTCTAGAAAACAGCCCGACTAGTACGGGCAACCAAGCTTGTACGTAAAACTGAAAACCGAGGATCCCCCGCCTGGGTATCCTAAAACAAAGGGTCAGCGGAATGGTTTAAAGTTGGGATCCCAACGAGGCGTAAAAACACTGCGAGCTCGCGTAAAAACCGGAAAGGGACTGAGATCCTAGACCCGCGCAATTGGCGGCCGTTGTCCTAACTGGGCTTCCTATCTCCCGCCCAGTTGAGGGTCACCGCGCCCTCGCACAGTCAAGTGTAGAGTCGCCATGAATGGCCAAGAATTGATTTGCATACTCATTCACCGATACATTCACTTCCTTGACTATTCATTTTGTCTTCAATCATTTCTATGGTCAACTTTACAGATCTGGGTATGTTGTTAACAACTTATTAATAGTGATTCATACTAAGAATTAATTGAAGAGTTAAATGGTCTTAGTGATCACAGAAATTTATAATTTAATTCATATATATGAATTTATTAATTTCCTATCTGAAGAATGGTCAATCAAGAAGAGATCAAGTGCTTAGTCTGATGAAGATAACCTCAAGGTTATATTAGTTTGCATATATAAAATGCCAACAAAACGAATATATATGTGATTATGTTTTGAGACTCAGATCATATGGAAGGACTCAGATTATAATAGTAGATAAACATATCAATAAATAGTAGTAAAATATAAATTATTTCAGTTCACATTTTGAAAATTTGCATCTGGTCTCAGACATTGGCTTTCAAAATATTATCTGTTATAGATTTTGGTTTATAACACTAATCAAAATTTACCCTTATTGCACAACCATCCCGTGCTCTCACCAAATTACTGTGGTTATAGTAGTAGTATCATGGTTACAAACAATGGTCAACTATTATAAGAAATGTAGCAATGACAATGACCAAATGTTGTAAAGATACAACTTTATGTCAATCAATTTTTTTTATTCGGCTATATATATATGTGTGTACATATATATTTAAACCAAAATTTTAATAACTGCTTAAGATAGAAGACGGAAACATGGAATATATATGTGTGTGTATATATATTTTATAAATCAATTTGACAACATCACAGTGCACGATTATTGGTTGTGAGAACTTTTGTACTTTCCCTAATATCTAGATAGAATTCATAATATGATTCCTTTGCACAACTTCTTATACTTGGATTTCAAGAAAGGAAAACTATGCATGGAGGCAGCGAAAAGGGAATTTTGGATGTACTTATGGAGGAAAATCTTAGATATTTCACACGTTATTGAATGAATGACTAGAAATAGACTATATGTAAATGATATATAATATTTTTTTTATGTTTTTCTTCTCACTATACACGGCTAGCAAAGAACATTAATAATCAGGGTTCTATTTTTTTTAAACCTCGTGGATGTCATAATCTAACCTAACAGTAACACAGATTCAAAAAAATACTACAAACTTGATATTATTTATAAGATAAATTAACCAAATCTAAGAGGTGATCTCAGGAGAAGTTAATGTATCAAGAGAGAGTCAAATCTTTATATTTGTGAAACTACATGCATGACAACAATTAGGGGAACAGGGTGGTACAATTTATCATGTTTAATGTGCATGCATGGCAGCAAATGGAGGATAATGGAGTGTACCTTTTATAAAAAAATGATCACAAGCATGCAATGAAGGATCCAATTGTTGCTTAGATGATCTGGAGCAGCTTCCAAAGGCTCCAGATTGGTCTTGATTTGCTGGAAAGAAGGATCCAACTACAGTAATTGCTGCTATTCTCAGTAAATAGAGGAAGGAAATTGGGTTTGTTTGATTTGGAAAGGAAATGTTGGGCATTTGTTAACAAAGTGGGGAAGGGGAGAATTACGGCTGGGAAAGAAGAGAAATAGTCGGGAATAGGAGGGCTTACATTTATAGAGGAAGGAGGGGTATAAGTTTCGGCCAAGTGGAATTATTAGGGGGTCCTAGTGGAGAATTTTTTATTATGTGGCTGTTATATATAGGGAGATTGAGTGTTTAATTGGTTGTCAAGTGGAGCCATATTAAAAGCCAAGTGGAATAAGAGGAGTGAGAGAAAACAAAAGGGGAAGAAGAACTAGAGAGAAAACAAAAGGGGAAGAGGAACTAACTCACGGCTGTGTTTTTTTTTATTGTCAATAGTAACAGTAGCTGGCTACTGAACTTAAAAATTTATTTTTATTTTATTTTTTTTAAACTCTTTATTTGATATACTTAAAAATCTACCGTACGCGCACCTCGGATCTTGGAATTTGGCGCATAATATCTTGTTTTGATCGTCTCGGAACGACGATCAATATGAGTATAATATTGATATAGTTCCGATCGGGTTTTGAATACCCAAAATTTTCGGATACGGTTTTTGTTTAAGATTAAACTTTTGTGATTTAAAAATATCAAACGGTCTCCGATTGACGAACGGTCGATTCCGTTGGTCTCGTGTCGTCGAATCGGATCTAATGACGGTCTCAGTTTGTTTTGCGGTTTTCGAATTTTCGTCGCGACTTTTTCACGGCGCGCATTACGAAGCGACCGATTTTTGGTCAATTTTGCCTGAACGACTTTTGATTCACGATCTATTGATCGATTTAGGTTGTTTGACATTGACCAATAACTTTATTGGGTTTGCCGGACCCAAATCGGGTCGGGTTCGGGTTTGACGGATTTCGGATGTTACAAATATAAAAACCTCAAAGGGAGTCTCGTCCTCGAGACTCGGGTCAAGGTCATTAAGTATCTTGTTGGGATTTTATATGTCCATAAAAATCTCAAAGGGTTTTGAACCCATAAAAACCTCAAAGAGAAAAACAAGCCATATATTTGAACATATATCTAGTACAACAGCTTGTTTTGATTATTACCTCAGAAAAGCTGCGGGTATCGTTCCCGCATGTCCGCTTCGGTCTCCCATGTCACCTCTTTGACTCCGTGACGATGCCACAAAACCTTGACCAATGAAATCTCTTTGCTGCGAAGCTTCTTCACAGCACGATCAAGTATCTGGACTGGCTTCTCCTCATAAGTCAGATCTGGCTCCACGTCTAGATTTTTGTAGCTGATGACATGTCGAGGATCGTGGACATACTTCCTCAGGTTGGATAAATGGAAGACATCATGGATAGCTGATAGATGTGGAGGAAGGGCTATTCGGTAGGCCACCTTCTCCACTCTTGCAAGAATCTGAAATGGACCCACATATCGCGGCGCCAGCTTGCCACGAACACCAAATCTCTGTACTCCCTTCATGGGAGATAGACGGAGAAATACCTAATCTCCTACCTGTAATTTACAGGAATGTCCTTAGTATGTGATTAAGTTGATTATATATGAGTTATAATTGAATAAGTGAAGTGGAAATAATTAGATTACCTGAAACTCTATGTCTCTCCTCCGACGATCCGCATAGCTCTTCTGGCGGCTCTGTGCCGTCAGAAGTCTTCATCTCACAAGATCAACAGCTCTCGCAGTCTCCTCCAAGAGATCCACGGAATATAAAGCATGATCGCCTACCTCACGCCAACTGAGAGGTGTGAGGCATCTCCGCCCATATAGGGCTTCGAATGGTGCCATGCCAATACTGGAGTGATAGCTGTTGTTGTACGTGAATTCCACCAAAGCAAATGGTCCTTCCAGGACCCCTTCCACTCCAAAGTGCATGCACGAAGTAGATCCTCAAGCGTTTGAATGGTGCGCTCACTCTACCCGTCTGTCTACGGATGGTATGCAGAACTCATCTTCAGCTCTGTCTGTTGTGCTGAAATGAACTGATGCCAATAATGAGATGTAAATCTCAAATCCCTGTTAGACACTACCTCTCGTGGTATACATGTATTCTGATAATATTCTGCACATAGAGCTTGACCAATCTGGATGGAGTGTAAGTCGTGTTGACAGGTATGAAATGGGCTGACTTGGTCAACCTATCAACAACGACCCAAACGGAATCATGACCACCTGGTGTCTTTGGCAATCCTGTGACAAAATCCATAGAAATGCTCTCCCATTTCCACTCAGGAATGGGGAGAGACTGTAGTAATCCTGGTGGTCTCCTATGCTCGGCCTTGACCATCTGACAGGTCATGCATCTGCTAACATGTAGCACCACATCGTGCTTCATTCCATCCCACCAGAAATGTCGACGCAGATCACGGTACATCTTCGTATTGCCTGGATGGATAGATAACTGTGAACTGTGTGCCTCATCAAGAATGTCTCTGCGAAGTTGCTCGTCATTGGGTACAACGACCCGTCCTGCCTTCCATAAAATAGACTCAGCTACGACAAAATCATCAACTTCGTCCTTGATCCAAGGATCGGTCTTCTGGCCCTCTACAATACGATCCCAAAGACTACTGTATCGTGGAGGTACGACGGTAGAAATGGATGCGCTCTCCTGAGGATGCCAATCGTTCAAAGCTGCAAGCGTATCCCACGTATATAGCCAGTTCGCCGTACCATCAGCATGCGCTCTTCTGCTAAGTGCATCAGCCACCACGTTTCCCTTACCGGGATGGTAAGAGCGTGCAATCATAATCCTTTAGCAGCTCGATCCATCTGCGCTGCCTCATATTCAGCTCCTTCTGATCAAAGATGTACTTCAGACTCTTGTGGTCTGTAAAGATCTCAAAATTCACCCCATAAAGATAGTGGCGCCAGATCTTCAAGGCGAAGACAACTGCCGCCAACTCCAAATCATGTGTGGGGTAGTTCCGCTCGTGCAGCCTCAACTGCCGTGATGCGTAAGCAATCACCTGTCCTCTCTACATCAACACTGCTCCTAGACCTTCTATAGATGCATCTGTATAGACTGCATAGTCCTGAGTGCCTGAAGGAAGAGCAAGAATAGGCGCTGTAGTCAACCTCTCCTTCAGTGTCTAGAAGGCCTGCTCACATGAATCGTCCCAAATGAATGGAACTCCCTTCTGCGTCAACCATGTCAGATGGCGAACAATGCGTGAAAATCCGCTAACGAAGCGTCTGTAATAACCTGCTAGCCCAAGGAAGATCCGAATCTGCATGACAGTCTTGGGCTTCTCCCAAGACATAACTGCATCTATCTTCGCAGGATCAACTGCAATGTCTGCTCCAGAAATGAGTTGCCGTGAAATGAGACCTGAGATAACCAGAACTCACACTTGCTCAACTTGACATATAGCTTGTGCTCCCTCAATGTATCCAAAACAATCCGTAGATCATTCGCATGATCCCATTCATTCCGTGAGTAGATGAGCACATCATCGATGAATACCACTACAAACTTGTCCAAGTATGGACGGAAGATACGGTTCATCATATCCATGAAAGCCGCAGGTGCATTGGTGAGCCCAAACGGCATAACCACAAACTCGTAGTGTCCATAGCGAGTCCTGAAAGCTGTCTTCGGAATATCTGACTCGCGAATCCTCAGCTGATGGTAACCTGAGCGAAGATCGATCTTCGAGAAAATCGAAGATCCCGGGAGCTGGTCAAACAAATCATCGATACGTGGCAAGGGATAACGGTTCTTCACCGTCCTCTTGTTCAACTGCCTGTAACCGATGCACAGTCTCGTGGATCCATCCTTCTTCTTGACAAATAGAATCGGAGCACCCCAAGGTGAAGTGCTCGGCCTCACGAATCCCAAATCAAGTAACTCCTGCAACTGCTCCTTCAACTCCCTTAACTCGGCTGGTGCCGTGCGATATGGTGCCATAGAGATCGGCTATGTATCTGGTAACAATGTGATTTCGAACTCGATCTCTCTCTCAGGAGGTAGCCCTGGTAGCTCATCAGGAAATACGTCAGGGTATTCTGATACTACTCGGATGTCCTGTGTCATCGGCTCCTGATCAGATACCTCCCGCACAAATGCAAGGTATGAATCACAACCCTGATCAACAAGTCGCTGGGCACGTAACACTAAAATGTACTCTATGGTGGAGTTATGCAAATTACCCTCAAAAGTAAACTCGGTTAGAACAAGAATCCTGAAGACAATTTTCTTCCTAAAGCAATCAACCAGTGCATGATGAGCGGATCACCAATCCATGCCCAAATCAAGTCGAACTCATCAAGCTGCAGAAGTAGACAATCTGCGATCATCTCGTGACTGCCAATCAGTACGGCAAGTGCCTGACTATCAGTGAAATAATGAATAACTGGCCACCGGGCCCTCGGATGTGATATGGAGAAGAGAGAGTCTCTGCGATTCTACCTAAAGAAGCAAGTAGCCTCGATGCAAGAAAAGAATGCGTCGCACCAGAATCGAATAGAGCATGGAAAGGTCGGCCCAAGACTGAGACCATACCTTTCACCACAGTAGCGGCTGATCGTGCCTGCTCCTCAGTAACTGCATGTATCTGCCCTTGCCTGGCTGGTGCGGCACTGGAACCTGCCACACTCTGCATCTGTCTCTGCTGCGGTCGCTTAAGTTGGAGTTCCTACCACAGAAACTCCCTGAACGCTGTGTCTGAGGCTGCGACTGTGAAGGCTGTGGCTGAGGCTCACCAGAAACCTGTGGGCACTGTGATCGATAATGCCCCCACTCGTGACATCGATAGCATCTGACTGGTCTGGTAGGTGGAGTGGCGGTGTCTGTGCTTCGGGCTGGTCCTGCAGGTGGTCTATCTGCTCGCTGCGGCCCAGATGGTCGAGCGGACTCTGGGCCACGTCCGGCGAGTGCCCCTCCTAGAGTAGTCGATGGAGAAGAGCGAGCACTACCTGTGAAGGACGAACCTGTAGGTCGGAACCGTCTGTCTGACCTCTGCTGCTGAAACGGTCGACGTATCGGTCCAAAAGATCGCCGTGGTCTAGGCACTGCTCCAGACGAGCTCCCAAAACGTCTCGCCCTAATGTCCTCGAACTTCTCCGCAGCATCGGTAGTCTCGGAGATAGAAGTGATGTGTAGTCCTGCCAGCTTCTCCTGCACTTCCTCTCGTATGCCGCTGATGAACTTTTCCAGATTCTCCTCTGGAAATGCGCCTGCTGCTCTGGAATGTCGTGACAGCTCTGTGTATCGGATAAAATAATCTCTGGCTGTCATCTGTCCCTGACGAAGCTCTGCAAATAGTCGGTGCTGGGACTCCTTCCACTTCGTAGAAAATAAGTGGGCTCTGAACTTCGTCTCGAAATCGTCCCATGTAGGCTCTCGGCCTAACTCAGACACTACGGCATCCCACCATCTCTCAGCAAAGTCTGTAAGTGAGTACTCCATGAAAGATAGCCACGTGTCTAGTGGCGCGCGAATCATCCGGAGCACCTTCATCACTCTCTTCAGCCATTGTTCAGCAACATCTGGTGAACCTGTGCCCTCGAACAATGGTATGTTGGCCCGCTGGTAGGATGTGAAAACGGACTGGTGTCTGTGAATAGCCGAGTACTCGTGTGCACCCTCGTCAGCAAAGTCAATAGGATCCTGCTCCCTGTCTAAGTCTGCATCCTCCTCAGCTCCATGCTCTGGTATGTCCTCTAGTGGATCATCAGGATGAGGCTGCTCTACCTCAACGGACTGGTGCTGATCTTGCCATATCCCATCCTGTGATGGATGGTACGTGAAATCTGATAGGTCTTCAAACCTCATCTCTATATCTGTCTGCCTGTCGGCAATCTCAGTCTGCTGGGCCAATATCTGCTCCTGCTGACCTCGCATAGTAGCCTGCTGCTGCTGGAGGTCGGTGAGGGCAGTCAGTATGTGTGCCAACTGATCAGCCGTCTCCTCACCTGGTCGAAATGCCATGGCTCTGCATAAGAACTATCTATTAGTCATAAAATTTATTGTTCGCAAATATTATGATATATGCTTTCTCTTCTTGGGATATAAAATATGAAAATTAATGAAATAGGTGGCATTTGTGGTGGTTGAATATGAATATCATATTTCCTTTCTCAGATTCATGACAAGTCGGAAGACTGTCGCTATCTGAGAACTTAATGCGATCGGAATTATAATACCGCGAATGTGCGTATCGAGTACCACTGCTTTGATACCAAATTGTAAACCCCTTAGGATCCGGGTACCTGTTTACCTACTTTCGCAACATTTCATTCACATATGAATCACATAAGCTACAAAAAGAAAGGGAAATTTTTCACGCGGCTAATTTTCCGCATAGCATTCACATCCACAAACATGACTACAAGATAATAGAGACTAATGGCACCAGAAATTCTTTTCATTAATTTCCATATAATTTTTACAACATGTACAATGTCTGCTAGTACATACAATATCCCAGAAGATCTGACTGAACAAAAGAGATAGCATTTACATTATAATGTAAATCAATAATTGAGACAAAATAAACCATACCGTCTGGTGTATACCCTGTCTCCTGGAAACATGAACAACTACTGATCAGCAGGCCTCTTGCCTGCCCCTCGTGCAAGGAAGAAGAGGAGTCACAAACGTGAATACAAACCCGTATTAAAATAAATAACAAGTAATTTAATGTGCAAAAGAGAGCAAGTAGAAAAGTAGAACAAGCACATTTTACATCTACTTGCGTAAGTAAAAAAGGGTTTCAGGTTGTTTGTAATGCGTCTCTAATGATTTCCCTGGAACCCAACATTTCCCACATATGACCTATTTATATTGTAGTTGAGTATTCATGAGTGTATGATTGTAAGCATATATATATCATCAGAGATCACGTTTTTGATTGATGATGGAAAAGTTGAGATTGGAAAGATTTCTTGATTTAATTAGATTTTTAGGTCTAGTGAATTGTCATTTCCTGTCAACACGACTTTTGATCGTAACTTCTCCAATTTATAACTTCAAATGTTTCAGATATAACTCCAGATGATGTAGATGTAGATATGGATGATCCAGATATAGAATCGCCAAGTCTGTTGGCGAAGTAAACTCAAGCGGTGAAGAAGCCTACAAATGGCTCTTCCGTCTCGCCCTCTTGTTGGAAGGACGATCCAATAGAGGGATAGGTCTACTCCCAAACTACGCCACTGAGATGGGTGAGAGAAACTTCCCGGAAAAGTCGCTCTAGAAAACAACCCGACTAGTACGGGCAACCGAGCTCGTACGTAAATCTAAAAAATCGAGGATCCCCCGCCTGGGTATCCTAAAACAAAGGGTCAGCGGAGTGGTCTAAAGTTGGGATCCCAACGAGGTGTAAAAACACTGCGATCTCGCGTAAAAATCGGAAAGGGACTGAGATCCTAGACACGCGCACTTGGCGGCCGCTGCCCTAACTGGGCTTCCTGTCTCCCGCCCAGTTGAGGGTCACCGCGCCCTCGCACAGTCAAGTGTAGAATCGCCATGACTGGCCAAGAATTGATTTGCATACTCATTCACCGACACATTCACTTCCTTGACTATTCATTTTGTCTTCAATCATTTCTATGGTCAACTTTTCAGATCTGAGTATATTGTTAACAACTTATTAATAGTGATTCATACTAAGAATTAATTGAACAGTTAAATGGTCTTAGTGATCACAGAAATTTATAATTTAATTCATATATATGAATTTATTAATTTCCTATCTGAAGAATGGTCAATCAAGAAGAGATCAAGTGCTTAATCTGATGAAGATAACCTCAAGGTTATATTAGTTTGCGTATATAAAATGCCAACAAAACGAATATATATGTGATTATGTTTTGAGACTCAGATCATATGGAAGGACTAATTATTTAATAGTAGATAAACATATCAATAAATAGTAGTAAAATATAAATTATTTCAGTTCACATTTTGAAAATTTGCATCTGGTCTCAGACATTGGCTTTCAAAATATTATATGTTATAGATTTTGGTTTTATAACACTAATCAACATTTACCCTTATTGCACAACCATCCCGTGCTCTCACCAAATTACTGTGGTTATAGTATTATTATCATGGTTACAAACAGTGGTCAACTATTATAAGAAATATAGCAATGACAATGACCAAATGTTGTAAAGATACAACTTTATGTCAATCAATTTTTTTTATTCGGCTATATATATGTGTGTACATATATATTTAAACCAAAATTTTAATAACATCTTAAGATAGAAGACAAAAACATGGAATATATATATGTGTGTATATATATATTTTATAAATCAATTTGACAACATCACAGTGCACGATTGTTTGTTGTGAGAACTTTTGTACTTTCCCTAATATCTAGATAGAATTCATAATATCATTCCTTTGCACATCTTCTTATACTTGAATTTCAAGAAAGGAAAACTATGCATGGAGGCAGCGAAAAGGGAATTTTGGATGTACTTATGAAGGAAAATCTTAGATATTTCACACGTTATTGAATGAATGACTAGAAATAGACTATATGTAAATGATATATAATATTTTTTTTATGTTTTTCTTCTCACTATACACGGCTAGCAAAGAACTTTAATAATCAGGGTTCTATTTTTTTTAAACCTCGTGGATGTCATAATCTAACATAACAGTAACACAGATTCAAAAAAAATGCTACAAACTTGATATTATTTATAAGATAAATTAACCAAATCTAAGAGGTGATCTCAGGAGAAGTTAATGTATCAAGAGAGAGTCAAATCTTTATATTTGTGAAACTACATGCATGACAACAATTAGGGAACAGGGTGGTACAATTTATCATGTTTAATGTGCATGCATGGCATCAAATGGAGGATAATGGAGTGTACCTTTTATAAAAAAATGATCACAAGCATGCAATGAAGGATCCAAGTGTTGCTTAGATGATCTGGAGCAGCTTCCAAAGGCTCCAGATTGGTCTTGATTTGCTGGAAAGAAGGATCCAACTACAGTAATTGCTGCTATTCTCAGTAAGTAGAGGAAGGAAATTGGGTTTGTTTGATTTGGAAAGGAAATGTTGGGCATTTGTTAACAAAGTGGGGAAGGGGAGAATTACGGTTGGGAAAGAAGAGAAATAGTGGGGAATAGGAGGGCTTACATTTATAGAGGGAGGAGGGGTATAAGTTTCGACCAAGTGGAATTATTAGGGGGTCCAAGTGGAGAATTTTTTATTTTGTGGCTGTTATATATAGGGAGATTGAGGGTTTAATTGGTTGCCAAGTGGAGCCATATTAAAAGCCAAGTGGAATAAGAGGAGTGAGAGAAAACAAAAGGGGAAAAGGAACTAACTCACGGCTGTGTTTTTTTATTGTCAACAGTAACAGTAGCTGGCTGGCTACTGAACTTAAAAATTTATTTTTATTTTATTTTTTTTAAACTCTTTATTTGATATACTTAAAAATCTACCGTACGCGCACCTCGGATCTCGGAATTTGGCGCACAATATCTTGTTTTGACCGTCTCGGAACGACGATCTATATGAGTATAATATTAATATAGTTCCGATCGGGTTTTGAATACCCGAAATTTTCGGATACGGTTTTTGTTTAAGATTAAACTTTTGTGATTTAAAAATATCAAACGACCTCCGATTGACGAACGGTCGATTCCGTTGGTCTCGTGTCGTCGAATCAGATCTAATGACGGTCTCAATTTTTTTTGCGGTTTCCGAATTTTCGTCGCGGCTTTTTCGCGGCGCGCATTACGAAGCGACCGATTTTTGGTCGATTTTACCCGAACGACTTTTGATTCACGATCTATTGATCGATTTAGGTTGTTTGACATTGACCAATAACTTTATTGGGTTTGCCGGACCCAAATCGGGTCGGGTTCGGGTTTGGCGGATTCCGGATGTTACACTGATGGAATAAATATGCTCTTTTATTTTCCCAACAGTTTCTATATATTGCCCCACCAACCTTACCAAGTCCTACTACTCATCCATTTTGAACTAAACAACTCTACACAATAGCCCACTTGACGGTTCTCTTGACACTTTCCCTAAAGTGGAGCATGGAATGCCCATCTTGGATAATACAACACACTTAACATACACAACTGGAGTATATATAACAAATAACATGCTCAAATTATCAAATTTATCTTCCCACGGTTGTGATGTGGGGAATATACACTTACTGTTGATGGGCTCTATAATGCTCTTGATGCAGAAGATTGAAAATGGGTCTCTATAACAAAGACCTTTGCGAGTGCTGCCACCATTTGACAATTTGAAGAAAGGACTCTATCATAAAGCCACTGCAATGAATCTCTCTCAATTAGAACCTTGAAGTGTGTACACTATCTAAGAGAATGAACTCTCTACTCTCGAGTCCTAGAACCTTGAAGTGTGTACACTATCTAAGAGAATGAACTCTCTACTCTCAAGTCCCTATGGATCTCTTCGTACGAACTTTTACCAGTGGCTCTGAAATACGTGAGTCGTATCGAGACTTTGGCCCAAATCATGAATCTGAGAACCTCTTTAACAAGTGATTGCATATACAAACCTCGTATTAACAAGAAGGTTTCTCTAACACTTCCCTTTATCTCCCGATGTGGGAGATAGAAACAAAGAGCTCATCATATTATTTTTGTATATGTGGGAGATACACACAAAGAACTTATCGATTCTTTTTATATATTTTTCATATGGCAGCGCAGAAGATCTTTTTTCCCCTAATTCCTTTTTTTGCTCACAATTCTTCCTCTTTGTTTTAAACAACTCCACTTTTTTGCAGCCATTCAACCATTCAATATTTTGGTGTCTGATTTTTCAACCATACCTTTTTTGTTAGTGATTCCCTTTTTTGTGCCCTTTTTATCATTTGTTGTGGACAGTGGGCCTTTGCTAGGCCTTCATACACAAGGGTGAAAGAAGAAATAATAAAAAGAATACAGTAAATGATACTTTGTCCATCCCATGCTCTTCTCCTCCTCCACAGGGTTCAAGAGAACTCTTCTTTGGAAATTTTGACCTCGCCTGCAAATAGTGATTGGAGATTGCCGACCTGCTGCCTTCTCCGGTGAAGATCATCACTTTGCCTAAACGTACCACACAATTCTCTTCTTCATCACCGCTAAGACTTTTTCTTTTATGAATTCTTAGGGTTTGGGGGAGGAACCCATTATAGGAGATGAACTGATCGTGCGGCCACCCATAGCTTGTAAAGTGGGCATCGACTCTAAGGTTGAAATTTATCGCCACTTGGTGAGTCGTAAAGGTTGCTTGTTGCTGATGTTGGATGTAACGCTTGCAACCAGTGTTGCGAAATTCGGTATTTGGTATTCAGTTAGAAGGGTCACTGAATAAAGAGTAAATGATATTCATTACTGATGGGAATTATCGGTTAAGAATTTTTATTTTGTTTTAATATAAATATTATGTCTAACATATGAAATTTTTTAAGTAAATTTACAGTCTTTAGTTATGCCAAGAACTCTAACACCCTGTCTTTAAAGCCACTCTCCATCAACCATGATCGCTCAACTTGAACCTAGAAGATGATCCACTCCCCTTATTACTGACTAGGCATAATGACATGTGATCAAAAAGGGATCCTAGCTAGGAATGAACCGAACCAACCTAAACAACTCTAGAGGCTCCATCTAGAGAAGAAAACGATCGCTTTCGGACCTCAACGATGAGTTTCACCCGGTATACCTACTGTTAGTGTTCAGAAAGTCGACCTAGGCGGCCGCATATGCGGCCGCATATGCGTAGGCGGCCCCCCTACCGCACCGAGTATGCTATGCTCGGTCAATATGCGAGTCAGGGGGTATACTCGACCAAGTAATCCGCATATGCGGCCGCATATGTAATAGAGGTAACTCTTTGCTTATCCGCCACCTTCTTGACTTCCACATGGGTTGCTCCTCCACCATCTTTTTCTCCTCTGCCAAGGTTTATTGATTGATTTATTTAGCTTTAAATCTTTCTATTTTTTAGATTCAACAACAATGACCCTCTATTTTTTTAGATTCTCCAACGACAACTCTAACTTTTACATTATCTCATAATTGCATGAATATAGAATACATTATATGTATTTATCTTAGATCTTTTTGAGGATAAAATGAGTATAGATGTCAGACTTGCATGGAGTTTTTAACTGTACAGAGCAAATTACATATATTTAATTTAAATGGTTGAATTTTTTTAATATTTGACTTTGAGTAGATAAATACACCATTTACTAAAATACGAAGGTTCATTATTGTGTTTACTAACAATGTTACACTTCCAAAAAATGTTACCTTCCAATTTAGACAAGGATATCCACCATTTTTTTCTATCTTCAATCAATTTACAACATTTTTTACTCTCTCCACCGTTAACATAACATATTTGTCTTTTGGAAATGTACGACCTTTGAAAATGCTTTGGTTGATATCACATTGTACAAAAGAATCTTCACTTCATATTTATTCCATGTTATATTTTTTAAACATAAATATCTAATGTTTGAAATTATTATTAGTTTTTAATTAATTTTAATTAAAATAATAGAAACCGCATAATCCATATATACTTCGACGTATACTTCCGCCTACCCGCTTACTCGCTCCAGATCGCCTGACCGAACGAATACCGCATACCGACTTTCTGAACCTTGCCTACTGTACGAGGTACGTATAGCCTCCATGTTGTGCTCTTTAACTACTTTCGTAAAGAAAGAGGAGCTAAGCTCTCCGTTGTCTTGACGATTCCCAAATAGAAGCATCACGTTGAACCCTACACCCCGTAATTTGTTTGGAATCCGCCACACTTCAGACTAAGCTTTAGCACATGGAGATGCTCTTGACTTTCCATACACAAAAATCACCACTAATCATACACCATCTGCAATATGATCAAGCATCTTAGTGGTCGTTCTAGTGGAAATGATCTTATCCACTCACATAAGGAGGTCATTCATTTAACCCTACCACAATACCACTAAAATTTCCTACCACTTGTACCTAACTGAAAGCTCATAAACACAGTACCTTAAATCGATCTCCACTTCTGCTAATCCCAACAATTAATTTTAGTTTCTTGCAATAATAAGATATGTTGGGAAAAATAAGAGTTTTTTATTCCTTGAATCCTAGGCTCTCTTATATAGGGGAGAGACCTATGGGTAAATTACATATGATAGACAGAGGAACGAAAAAATAAGAAAATAGTAAAAAGACATAAATATAACTCTACACTCCCCCTTAAGATGGAGTATAGATGTCAATCATGCTCAGCTTGGATGAACATTTCTGGAACGGCCCATTGAGCAAAACCTTAGTGAAAATATGTGCGGTTTGATTCCCTGAGCTGAAATGAGAAGTAAAGATGAACCCTTTCTGAATCATATCCCTCGTCTAGTGGTAGTCCACTTCAATATGCTTGGTTCTCTCCTGAAATGCATGATTGTTTGCAATGAACATGGTTACTTGGTTATCGCATTGCAACTGCATAGGAATAGGTACATCTATATGTAAATATGCTAGTACAACTCGAACCCACATCACTTCAGTACTAGCTTGTGCCATAACCCTATATTCGACCAACAAAAACTGCGAAGCATGAAGTGGATTTTCTATCCTTTGGACATCCCGCATAATCAACATCAACGCATGCAGAAATGGTAAGTGCTGTCCCCTTTTTGGATAATAATCCTGCAACTGGAGAAGACTGTAGGTATCTTAAAATCATATATATAGCATCCATGTGTACCTGTCGGGGTTGTTCCATGAATTGGCTCATCTGACTGACTACAGATGAGATATCCGGTCTGATTATAGTAACATAGAGAAGCTTCCCCACTATTTCTCAGTATCATCTCCAGTCCACCTCCTTTGTATCGTTATCATATAACTTTATACTAGGGTCCATAGGAGTGGTAGCTGGCCGACATCCAATCATTCCTGTCTCCACTAGCATATTTGTCACATACTTCCGTTTGGTCATCACAAGAGCATGCTGATTTCTAGCAAATTCTAATCCCAAGAAATATCTTAAGGTGTCAAGATCCTTAGCAACAAATTGTCGGCCTGCAAATTCTTTAGCCCTTTTTATCCCCTGCACATCATCACCTGTGACTAATGTGTCATCAAGATATACCATAATGACCACCATGCCTCTAGAAGTTCTCTGTACAAACAATGAATGATCCACATTCGACCTCTGAAATCCCTGCTTCTCAATTAAATCTGAGAGCTTCTGAAACCATGCCCTAGGACTCTGTTTAAGGACATATATTATCTTAAGAAGTCTGAAAACCTGCGGATACTCCCCGTCAGCAGCAAACCCAGGAGGCTGCATGTAGACTTCGTCCTGTAGGTCCCCATACAAAAAGGCATTTTTAACAATAAGCTGGAATAGAGGCCGATCATGTACCACTACAGCAGAAAGAAGAATCTTTAAAGTAGAATGACGACCACTGGGAGAATGTGTCTAGGAAATCTACGACATATGTTTGAGTGAATCCACTACCAACCAGTCTGGCTTTGTACCGATCCAGACTCCCATCTGCACGGTGTTTAATAGTAAACACCCACTTGCAACTGACGACAAACGCTCCATCAAGAGCAGAAACCAGGCTCTAGGTACCACGTGACTGTAAGGCAGCCATCTCTTCTTCCGTAGCTAATCGCCACCGACTATCCTTCAATGCCTCCTGATAATTCCATGGAATGTCCACGATAGACATTGCAACTGCAAATTTCCTGAATACCCCAGTCAAGCGATCAAAGGAGACCATGTATGCTAGAGGATATGATGCACAACTACGCTTCTGCTTCCGAAGCGCAATAGGTAAGTCCAGATCCACAACCTCTGCGTCTGTCCCTTGTAAAGAGCCCTACTCAAGCAGACCATCAGACCCATCGTTAGAAACTATGTATTCCGAACATACCTCATGCGTGCTAGATGATGAGCGGTGACCATGAGCAGAAGTAGGCTGACATGTATAATGATGTGACAACGGTGAGACTAGGACCGTATGAAAAGGTGGAGGTGGTGGAGGGGGTGGAGGATGTGGTGGTGGTGGCGATGGTGGTGAAGGAAGTGATGGTGGCGGTGAAGGAGGTGATGATGATGGTGGTAACATGTCGATTTCATCATCGGAGTCTGAGGAAGTCAACCAATCACCTGTAGGAGAATAATACATCACATACTCGAAAAAGGTGACATCAACATTAACAGAATACTTCATGTGCATTAGTTCATAAAATCTATATATCCTTTTTGTGTCCTGGAGTACCCAACAAAGACACACTTGACTGCTCTAGGAGAAAGCTTGTCAATACCGGGAGACAACTGGTGGACAAAGGCGATCGAACCAAACATATGAGGAGTAAGTGATAACAATTCTTTTTTAGGAAAAGCAAGAGAGGAGGGAATTTTCTCACCCAAGACCGATGAGGGCATGCGATTAATAGGATAGCATGTCGTAAGAACAACACCCCACAAAGAATGCGGAGCACGACTCTGAATGAGAAGAGTTCTTGTAACATCAAGCAAATGACGATGCTTCCTCTCTGCAACACCATTTTATTGGGAAGTATAGGCATATGATGTTTGATGAATAATACCTCGGATTGAAAAATAATTGCAAAGAGTATGAGCACATACTTCCAAAGCATTATCAGTTCTCACAAATTTCATAGAAGAAGAAAACACATACTGCACTTCATTGAGAAAGTTCTTGATAACATCCTTCATATTTATTCTATAATAAAAAGACACAGGACAAACAAGATAAATCATCAACAACGACAAGATAAAAACTGTGCCCCTGATGATCGGGAACACCACTGGGAACCCAAATATCTATATAAAACAACTCAAAAATAGAGCTACTGCTCCGACTGGGGAAGGTAGACTGTTGATGCTTTCCCAATTGACATGCCTCACATTGAAAGGACGAGTGAGGAGAGATCTGAGGCAGAACACGATGCATTTTCTAGAGCGGGAGATGACTAAAGTACAGGTGCTACGTAAAGGGGGAGACATGTCCAGTTGAATGAGAGGAAATGCCAACATAAGGAGTTCGGACCAAGCGATAGAGACCGTCCTGCTCACGTCCATACCCAATCACCTTGCCCGTAAGGATGTCCTGAAATACAAGGGAAGATGGGTCAAAAATAACTCGACAATATATATCCTTCGTAATCTGACTAATAGATTACAAACTCATGGAAAAGTCAGGTGCATGCAACACATTCTGTAGATACAGAAAGTCTCCAGCTAATCTCCCCCTGTCTAGTGACCGGGGAATGAATCCCATTTATTAAAACCATAGTTCATCCTGGAGGAACCTGTCTGTATGCTGTAAGTTGACCTCCGTCTCCACACAAGTGATGTGTAGCATCAGAGTCCATAATCCATTCTACAACATCAAATCCACTATAGCTAGTATGTGCATAAGTACTACCTGAGATACTGGAGGAAGCAGAAGCAGGAAATCCATGCTTGGAGTAGCATGTATCATCTGTATGGCCAGGACGATGGCAGTAAGTACAGGGCTGACGAATACGACCTTCTCTGCCACGAGGTCCGCGTCCACGAAACTGAGAAGAGCCTCCTCGACCTCGGGAGGCAACCATCGCTGAAGAAGTCTGAGTGGATGTAGTGGATGGGACAATGATCCTACTGAGCATGCGGAAAGCTTCCTCTATGGGAGGAATAGTGGCATCTGCCAGAATATGGGAACGAGCAGCCTCGTACTCAGGATCAAAGGCTGCCAGGAATACACCAACTGTGGTGGCATTCCTATAAGTCTTCTGCTGCTCAGGAGTAGATGTGAGTGATATGAAACTGTGGAGCTTCTCAAACATCCCACACAAGGATGTATATAATGAATGAAGGGGCCATGCATTCTGCTTGATAGTAAAAATATCATGCTGGAGTTGCAGAATCTGTCTCATTCCTTGCTTGTGAATATGTAGTAGCGAGAATGTCCCACATCGCCTTGGCTGTGTGCTGATGTAATATATCATTGGCGATATCTATCGTTAATGTACCTGAAAGCCAAACGTTGGCATATGCATCGTCCGCCTCCCACGAGGCGTTTATCCCAGCTTTCTCCACCGGCTCCTCATCGGTAAGATTGTGCTTCGTACCATTAGACTTCATCAGGATCATGAGCTGCATAGCCCAGAGCTCATAATTTGTCCCGTCCATTTTGACAATAAGTGCTGGTCCTTTGAAATCACCTATGGCGGGTACATCGACTTTGTTTTCTGACATGTTGCCGGATGTAGAGGACTAGGGTTTTGTAGACCAAAGAATAAGTGTCTACACAAATATACGTGGATTCGATTGCATATGTAGACTCATGCACCCAAATCCATCAAATACGCAGAGGGAGTCGCGCTCGTGGGGTGGAAAGGTGGCCTCGGGAGAAGGCCGACAACGGTTAGAGAGGAAGCTGCGCACGGAGGCACTGCACACATAGGGATTCACGCTCGTGGGGCAGTCGCGCAATAGCGGCGTGCAGGGCGGCGTGCGGGGCGATACAGAGGCGCGGGGCAGTGCAAGGGCGTGCGGGGGCGGCGTGGCTGCGCGCACGGGCGACGCGCGGGGCGGTGCACGACGCGCGGAGGTGGGCGACGGCTCGCGCGGAGATGAGGGCAGAGGGTAGGGCTAGGGTTAGGGTTCTAGGTATGAGAGCTCCGGTCTAGGACTGCCGCTCTAATACCATGTTGGAAAAATAAGGGAGTTGTTTATTCCTGGAACCCTAGGCTCTTTTATATAGGGGAGAGACCTATGGATAAATTACATATGATTGACGGAAGAACAGAAAAATAAGAAAACAATACAAAGACATAAATATAACTCTACAAGACATCCATCTGCGTAGATCACACTAAGGTGCTCATTGTCACTCGTATTTCCTTTCACGTACGACCCCTCACGTTTCTAGACATAAACCACATAATGGAACTATGAGCTCAATCCAGGCACTTGAACCCAACACATGTTGCTGCTTGACCTATGAAGATATTTTTATCTGTCTGACTCTCATCTGTCCTTCTTGGTAAAGTTTCACCTACCAATCCACATGCGAGTTGTATCAACTTCGTGCCTACAAATGCTCTCACTTTCGAATGTGCGGACGAATTTATTTTCTCATTAGTTATTGATAACATATCATGTTCATCTTCTTGTGACCCTTTCTCAGAAAATTTGGTCTCTCAACTTAATGCATCAAATCTTCGTCTTTTATAGGAGAAAACAAACATGCCCTTCATTGGACTTGCGTCCCTACCATTAGTGGCTACCACTCTACCACCAAGCATCCCCATATTCTTGTCTGACAACACCTTAAGACCATCGTTAAACTTGCCGGTTAACAAGCATGCTTGGGTGAGTCTTTCGCGACGAGCTGTGCCATCTCATTGGACCCCTACATGGTATTCTCACAAACCCGAGCAGGGCCAGATGATTTCTCATTCGAAGACACCACCACTATGTTGATGAACCAATACAACTCGCAAGTCGAATACTTGTGCGTAATGAAGCAAACAACCCCAACTTGAAACCACTCCCATTTAGACCCGTTAAGATCTAATTAGAGACAACTCATCTCAGGTTGGGATACATTAATGAAGTTGCCACATGCAAGATATGGTTTCGTATTGTGTACCCGAAGTCATTTCCTGCTCCACGATCAATGCCTTCATCAGATCACACCATCACCTCCAAAATCTTTGCATGCGATTGCTGCAAGGATCTCCACCTATGGTGGTTCCTCACTAGTCATCTCTAATCAAGGTTCTTCACCATAAGTCACCATCTCCACCCAAGTTGACATTTTGATTGGCAAAATCTAAACATCACTCAACAGTACCCCTGCGTACCCCTTCGATCATGGCCTCAACTCCTGGGTTACAACCATGAATCCATCATTTAGAATTTTCATGACCTCATTAATGGAGGAAAGCATTGCTGCAACACCACCAACGTTCAGTAATGAGAAGAACTCCATAAACCTTTGCTTGAAATCGTTCTACCCTCTATCAATGTTGTTGAGTGTTTTTTGCTATATTCTGCCCACTAGGGTATACTAGTCTTTTGTCACATAGGGTTGACACCCTATATAACCCTAACCCTAGGCCTCTACCTTTATAAGGAGCTCTTGAGTAACTTAATACAATCAAGCAATTTCCTCTCTTCCAATTGGTATCTGTCATAAAAGATCTCCCTCCCTTGCCACCATTTCTCCTCCTCACCGAACCTAACCCCACCGTCGGCCTCCCAACAGTAATCGCCAACCCTTTCCACATCCCTCGTTATCCCCCATAGCCGTCGCCGACAACAACCACAATCCCCCTCACGCCTTCCCCCATCCATGGTCAACCCCATGCTAGCCCCCATCGACTTCTCGCCAGGCCCTTTCCACACCCTCTTTTAGCCGGCTCAACAAACCAAAACTCACATATCCTCACCGGTGTATCGGCTGACCTCCTTTGAACATGGCCAAACCACCTTAAGATATTTTCTCGCATTTTATCTTCGATCAGAGCTGCACACACTTTTATTATGATGGCATTATTTCGAATCCGATCTTTACGTGTGTCCACACATCCACCTTAGCATTTTCATTTATGTTGCTGCCATTCTCTACACATGCTTATGGTTCACAGGCCAACATTCAGATCCATAGAGCATAACATGTCTCACAACTGCTTTGTACAACTTTTCTTTGATTTTCAAAGGAATTTTCTTATCACAGAGAACAGTAGAGGCTCCTCTCCACTTTAGCCAACCTGCGTTTATTCTATTTGTAACATCTCCATCAATTTCTCCATTATATTGCAAAATAGACCCCAAGTATCTAAAAGAATCTCTCTTCTTAATGTTATTATCACCAATATTAACATCGATTCCTTCACCATTCTTCCATTAAAAGTATACTCCATATATTCAGTCTTAGCCTTACTTATATGAAATCCTTTAATCTCCAAAGCATGTCTCTAGACCTCAAGCTTCTCATTTACTCATTCTCTAGTCTCATCAATCAACACAATATCATCATCGAATAACATACACCAAGGTATCTCATCCTGAATGTGACTTGTGAACTCGTCCATAATCAAACTAAAAAGGAATGGACTGAAAGTTCAACCTTGATGTAGACCCGTGTTGATGTTAAAATAGTAAGTATTCCTAGACTGTATACTTATACAAGATGAAGCCCTATCATACATGTCTTTTATGAGGTTAATGTATAGGGTAGGTAGTTATCTCTTATCCAAAACTCTCATCAATATCTCCCATGAGACAGAATCATAAGCCTTCTCTAAATAAAAAAAAAACATATTGAGGTCCTTCCTTTTAGCTTTATAAATCTCCATTGTTCTCCTCAACAAGTGGATGACTTCAATAGTTAACCGACCTGACATGAATCCGAATTGGTTCTCTTTTACTTTGGAAACTTGCCTCAACCTTCGTTCGATCATATATTCCCAAATTTTCATAGTGTGACTCATCGGCTTGATACCTCTGTAATTTGAACTGTTGGAGTATTTGTCATATGCGTCACTTGAGTTGTAGATGGGTAAATGGATCCCTCCACGATCCATTTGCCACATCATGTTGCTTAGTCCCACATCTACCATCTGTGGGATGTGGAGACTCAGTGAGGGCTATATAAGAAGCCCCTCACCCCATGTATTCGGTGAGAAAGTTCAATGAACGATCAACCCTTTGAGGCGTTCTCCTGTTGTTTCATCCCGCTCCTTAGGCATTAGGGTTCCACGTTAAGTCCCGCGTTCTTTATATTTCTTTACTATTTTATTCTGATATGCTTCCGCATTCCTATTTTCTAACATAGTATCAGAGCGGGTATGATTCTTGTGGAATCTTTTTATATTTTGATTTAGTCGAGTTTCGATACTATTATTGTTTGTTCGTGGTTATTTTAGAGAGTTTCTATTAAATTCTAGGGTTTCATTCTGAAACCCTAGTTCTCAATGGATTCAAGGCGACATCAATTCCTGTGCGTTCTTGAAGATCATGTTCAAGATTCACTCAAGTTCAAGATTCAATTCTAGTTGCTGCTCGAATTCTTACGAGTTCTGAAAATTAGGGTTTTCTGAAACCCTAATCTTTGTTCATATCTAGCACCAGTAGATCTTCTGATCCGTTGAACAACAACCTCCAAGCGAGGTTCTCCACGGAAGCAACCCTACAGGCGTTTCAGCCATCTCGCGTA
Organism: Ottelia alismoides; assembly: GCA_037367405.1. Lineage (NCBI taxonomy): Eukaryota > Viridiplantae > Streptophyta > Magnoliopsida > Alismatales > Hydrocharitaceae > Ottelia > Ottelia alismoides. The sequence continues at coordinate 144,359 of JAZKJV010004620.1, forward strand.
GGATGCACGAGAGCATGTTCAATCATTCTTCAATCCAGTCGAGCGGATCCGGTCCTCGGTTTCAGCACCACACGCTTGGCCGCATCTCCAAAGCCAAAAAGTAGCAGCAACAAGGAAAAATGGGGAAGTTCGATCCCACGGAGGTGCATCTTCTCTGGCGACCTCATGCCACCTCAAGATCTCTCGCATCCTGCACCAGGCGGAACACTCCCCGTTTGCCACATCATCATAGGTGCACTCCTTCCAGATCTGGAGGCGCATGCTCACACCACCTTCTCTCCAAAGATCTCGCGCAGGGGCGCGATACTTGTACAACCGCAGTTCTTGAAAAAAGGGAGGGTTGTCTCCAGTTCCGTGCGATGCACGCACGACTCCTCTCTAGAAATGCCTCCAGGCGAGGCACACCTCCATCGCCATCCTCTTCGAGCAGTAGGCGGCGGCGAAATCCTCGACGGCACATCCTATTCTCAAATTGGCGGAGGCCCCTCATCGCCGCACGCACCTCCAGGCGGAGGACCCTATCGCGTACCTGCGGACTCGCATCCTCGCCTCCTTCGATCCAGGTCGCATTGTAGCGCCCTGTTTTGCTCCAGGAGGCGCCGATCGTGCATCTTCAAGCCCCATCAGGGGTGGTATGTCTTTTTAAGAGGGTTCCCAAGTGGGAACCCTAAATAACATCCCAAGTGGGATGTGGTTCATTTAGGCCCTTTGGGCTGGTTTAAAAATGCAAGATGCTCTGCGTCAGAAAAAAGGGGATGTTTTGGGCCCAGTTGAGCCTAAGGGCCTGTTTGGTTGGAGGGTTGGACAGGGTTGGCTTGGTCCAACCCGGGTTACTCCTCCAACCAAACAGGGTTCTCCTCCTCACAGTTTACTATTCACAGGGGTACCCCTGCCCAACCCAACCCTGTCCAACCCTGCAACCAAACAGGCCCAAGTGTTTGGAAGAAAGCGAATGGGAAGGAGCCGTGGGATGTTTTGGGCTTATTGGACTGAGAGTTTTTTGTTCAAAAAAAATTTAAAAAAGGTGCGTAAAAAAACGTATGCGAGGAAAAAATTGCAAAAATAAAAAATGAAAGTTGAGTCGGCTATTAAAAAAGGAAGAAAATAGCCAAGAAAAAAATGCAAAAAATGAAAAGCCCTAAAAAAATAAAGAACGGCTAAGTGATTCATTGATTCATGTTTTTCCCATTTTATTGTCTTCTCCCAACTTTGTCGATGTCACTATTTTTCGACAAGTATGGGAGAAAGGGAGAGTATATATAGAGTTACATGCCATATTGTCAGATTCTTTAGACTCCAGATTCCATGTCATTCGGATTTCTAACTCTACAGTTGTTCAGACTCGACGATCAGATTCCGAGTCTTCAGTTTCTGACACACACATGTATGCGGTCTTCAGTCAGATGTGCACATGTTTGCCATCATTATTTGTGGTCCCCATCACTCCAGAGTAGAGATCCCATTTCCTATGCCATGTTGGCTAGAGTTTTCATGTGGTTTCATTGGGACTCCAGAGTAGAGATCTCATTCTCAGAACTAGATGGGAGAGACCTAATTCTATGATGAGGAGACTTTCAAACTCCATTCTCTAGTGTTCATGAACTCCAGTACGCGATCCTTCCGAGGTTCCTATGAGAGAGAACCCACTTTGAGGTTCCTATGAGAGAGACCCATCTTCAGAGATCTACGTATGGATAATTAGCGACGTTTTTTATTCGACCCTTTTAGAGATGGAGCAGTTGTCCACATGTTGTGGCAGGCCAGAGTACTCCGACGAGGAGACTCATATTCAGTTGCAGTGACTATGACATACACAATACATATCACATGCTCTCCGACGTGGAGACTCAGTTTGACTCACACTCCAGCTTGTCCGTCCTCCTCACGTGCACGACTTGAGAAGCAAGATCCTCGACAACAGCCGACAGTTGTGCGCATTGAGTCGATATTGTTTGTAGTGCCTTGTATTGTGAGTTGAGATTTCTTTCTGTTTGTCGAAGCTGAGCATTGTATGCTCCAGCTTGAGGGGGAGTGTTGGAGTATCTGTTATATGCATCACTTGAGTTGTAGATGGGTAAATATATCACTCCAGGATCCATTTACCATATCCTGTGGTTTAGTTCCACATTTACCGTCTGTGGACGTGGAAACTCAGTGAGGGCTATATAAAAAGCCCCTCACCCTATGTATTCAGTGAGAAAGTTCAATGAACGATCATCCCTTGATGCGCTCTCCCGTGGTTCATCCTGCTCCTTAAGGAATAAGATTCCACGTTAAATTCCGTGTTCTTCATATTTCTTTACTATTTTATTCTCTATGCTTCCACATTCCTATTTTCTAACATAAACAATTTTGAATGTCTCCTTTGTTCTTATAAAGAGGGACCACGATGCTTCTCCTCCATTATTCAGGTATTTTCTTGCTTCACCAAATAACATTAAATAAATTTGTAAGCTAAGTCAAACCACGCTTACATAAAACTCTCTAAACTTATACAGGAATGTCATCAGGTCCTACACCTTTCCCATGTCTTATAACCTTCAAAGCCTCATCTACTTAATTCTTTTGTATTCGTCTTTAGCTTGAACAATTCAAGTAACTTTCACTACTATCTAGATTTTCCAAAGTGATATCTCTATTTCCTTCCCCAATGAAAAGCTTATGGAAGTATTGCTTCCATCGTGTCTCTATATCCTTCTGAGTAACAAGCACGTGACCTTCGTCATCCTTAATGCATTTCACTTGAGAAAGATCTTTGGTCTTTCTTTCTCTTGCTTTAGCCATCTTCAATATATCCTTTTGACCCTCCTTAGAATCGAGATTTTTGTACAAAACTTCATAAGCTTTTGACTTAGCTTCGCTTACTGCCTTCTTTGCTTCTTTCTTAGCTATATTGTAGTTTGTGACAGTTTCATCTATTTTATCCTTAGACATAGCTTTAAAGCAAGCTCTTACAATTTTGAGCTTCTGTTGCACTCCTCCACTCCATCACCAAGCCTCTTTCTGGCCTGGAGCTCCTCCCTTTATCTCGCTTAGCATCTCTTAGGCTACCCTTCGGATACAAGATGCTACCGCCTCCCACATCTCATTAGCACTTCCGTTACAATCCCTAGATAAGTCTTCTAAATCCTACTCCCTGAAGCTTGATTGCTTCAATTGAAGATTCCACCATCTAGTTCTAGTGATCTTGGAAACCCTCCTTTTCTTTACTTGCCCTTTTATTTGCACATACATGACTAACAAACGATGTTGGGTGGTCAGGCTCTCTCCTGGGATTACTTTGCAGCCTTTGTAACACAACCGATCTCTTCTTCTCAATGCAAAGTAATCTACCTGTGCTCTATTCGAGCCACTCTTGCAAGTGATTGGATGCTCCTCCCTTTTTTTGAATAGATTATTTGCAATGAAAAGATTTACAAAATCTAGAAAGACTTTTCCCTCTTCATTTCTATCCTTGAAGCCATGTCCTCCATGAACACCAGCATACCCTGAAGCATCCTTTCCCACATTTCCATTAAGATCTCCACCTAGGCAAATCATCTCTCTTTGTGGGATTCCTTGCATAATCTTATCCAAATCCTCCCAAAAAGCTTGTTTAGTCCTATCACCTAAACCAATTTGTGGTGCATAAATTGAGATGATATTCGGAATTTCTTCTTCGAGCACCACTTTTAGCAATATAATCCAATCCCCAGGTCTTTGCACCTCAAACACACAATCCTTCAAATCCTATGAACAACCACTCCAACACCATTTCTGCCCTTATCTTTACCTGAATATCAAAGTTTAAAGCCTGTCTTTTCGATCTCTCTTGCTTTCTCTCCAACCCATTTTGTCTCTTCTAGACATAATATCTGAATCTTTCTTCTTTCCATCGCATCAACTATCTCCATTGATTTGCCAATCAAAGTGACAATATTCCAACTACCTATCCGCAACTTCCATTGCAACCTCTTTTGGACTAACTTCTTTACCCGCATGCAAGGCCTCAAATAATGGATTTCAATTTTGTTTTGGTAAGCCTGGAAAGAGAAATTCGGTGGAATTTCGGTGAAATGGCCGGAAATTGGAGAAATTACTTGAAAACTCATTTTTTTAAAAATTAAGATTTGTAATATACTTTAGCTCAATAACTGAGATAGAAATAAACTGTTTATTTGCTAATAGTATGATATTAACATGATATGTTACATTAAACTCCATCCAGTCGCTTCAACAATAAAAAATAATATACTGCTCAAAATCAAAACCAGATTTGGAATCGAAATTAGAAGCCATAAGTTTCACCTCTTGAATATTAAGAGAATAGTTATATGTGCAATAACAACATACAAAAACATAGGCCAATAAAGAGTACTAGCAAAGTGATATCTTATGTAAGAAATTAAAGATTGAAATGATGCGTCAGAACTTGTATCTAACCAAAATACTTTCAATACAGGAAAATATTTGCTTTTAGGAATAAAATAAGGCATACAAATACAATCACAAGCACAAATCTTTGTAACATGTACGTCTAATAGATGCATTGTATAGCTTATGATCATAAAATATATGTTATACAAGACACAAACAAGTCAACTAACATGAAGAAATTGCATAGCATTCACAAGCACAATCTATATCCAACCTGATAGTAGACAAATACTTACAATCACAAGATTTTGAAGGTTGCTAACAACCTAACCTCACAGCCAAATGTACTCCTTTTAGTAGAGAAAAACCACAAGAAAGCAAAGCCTTAAATTGTGGATTTCGATTTCATTTCTCCATGTCAGGATAGAGGAAGTTTGGAGAATTTTTGGGAAATCGATGGAAATCTTGGAAATGTCTCTAAATTGATCTTTTTCCCAAAATTTAAGGTTTTTGGTATTCCTAGGTCAGTAAATAAAATAGAAATGCACACTTATTTGTAAAATAGAACCGTAAATATAAGTTTAAAGTAATATTATTGTCATAATCATCACACATGTTGATATAGAGAGTAACTTGATGCCTAGAGTCAGAACCGTATGCTAAACTGGAAGCAAAAACCACGATAATCATCTTGTCTATAAGAATGATATGATACATATAATAACTACTAATCAAAAAACACACGCACACATATTAAAATAAAGAAAAAACAAAAAAATAAAGCTCTTCAATTAAGAACTTGAATTTAACTTTTAAATCTTGTGGTTAACTGATTTGCTTTGGATTTAAGTCTAAAATTTAGAAACTAAACAAACTACTTCAAATAACATAAAGTACTCTAATAACTCAATATCGATGAATAAATAAGTGAGCATTCATTAATATATGCAAAATTTGATGAAAGCGAAGGGTAAATTCCCTTATTTTTGTTGTTTCGTCGAAACAACATGCAATTTCGATAAAATTTCGTTTCCATTTTGGTGATATTTCGTTGAAATCCTGGAAAAAGAAATAAGGTAGTATTTCTATTTCGGTGATCTAGAGAAATGATAATTTCAGAGAACCCTTGCAAATTTTGGACTGAATCTGGGCAACGATGCAACAAATCTAACTTATTTACTCGCATGCATTCCTCATGCAATAACCCTTGCAAATTTTGAACTACATCCGGGCAGCGATGTAGCGGCCCTTGTCAACTTCTCCTTGCATTCGGACGATGCAACGCGTTGCAAGTAGGGAACACCCCAACGAAATCTAGATGTTTGCTTAAATCCATGTTTAAAAGATCCGAACGAATTCGAGACAAATTCCTAAATAGTCTTCTTAAAAGAACAATATTTAGGAATTTATCCGAATGGTTTCGAGACAAATTCCTAAATAGTGTTCGTAAAAGAACTTTAAGAACACTATTTAGGAATTTCTCTCTCTCGTGCTGGCTGTCGGCTACCTAACGCGCAACCCTTCTCAATTTACCCGAGCTTGGGATCGGCCATGGCTGAGTTACAATCAAGAAAAATCTGAGCAAATCCTATTAGTCTCCAAAGTGCCTATTAATCCTCAATTAATGTCCTAAATGATTGAATATCGGCGATCGACTTCTGAAAGCTTAGGCAGACCCTTCTTGTTGCACATTGGGTCTTTCATTTGGAAACTACCATCTGTGCCTTCGAAGACACCACTTTTATGCTCCGAACTCCATATTCTCTCTTACCATCGTCTTACTCCATCTCATTCCCCAACCCTTTCAAGGAGGATGATGCCACATAACTCCAAAAAACATCTGCAAACCCGTACAACTTCCTAGCACATGCCAAATCAATTGTCGGCTCCATGAGTGGTGCAAACAATTTCTTCTTCTGGTGGCACGTAATAAATGTCGCATGGGCCTCCATAGCACCTTGTTATTGTCAAAGAAAAACTGTTAATGCCTCTTAAATTGGAAATGTATATTCGTTCCCTCCCTCCCTTCGTACCGTGCCTCTTAAATTGGAAATGTATATTCGTTCGTCGTGGGAAACTTTGCCCCCGCAAAAGGTTCTTTCAATGCTTCACCTCTAAAATAGTCTTCGATAAGGGTCCTTCCGGGACCATCGCCTGCAAACAATTTTTATGTCTTGCCGTATCGATAACAATGTTGGAGGAAAACTAACACCACCGATTTGAGGAGTTGTAAACATTGACCGAGGAGAGGTTTTGGGATCCAAAATTAAATGGCAAATTCAATGAGTCACAAGCACGCCCTAAATCCATTTTGAAATTTGCCAAATGTTTGTCACCCTTATCAGAAGATTGCCAAAATGGTGGTCTAACATCAAGAAGTATTTCCTCCCCCAACAAGAGGAAATGTTGTCCAACTAAATGTCCTCTTCCATATCATGCAAGTTCCCTTCGACAACTAGCATTGTGCATGGGTTTACTCCTCGAGGACATGCCACCACTTCCCGCAGGACCGTGTAACCCCTCGTCGAACCAATCATGGAAACATCATGGCGATACTCTGCTCATTCACCTTTAACTCGAATAATCTTTCTTACAACTTACAAACAACAATTGTTGGGAACGATGCATAGAGGCATCTTCGAGCGCCATATCAACCCCTCCCTTGGGCTTTGTTCATATGTGAATACCTTTAACATAGAGTCAATTTGCCCCATTGTCTTGTCATCAATAAATACCGACAACACAGCATTAGGCCCTTCACCATCACTCAACAAATCTGCTTAACCACGTCGCGTCACCAAGTAGTGGTTTTTGAATACCTAACATAGGAGAGGATCCTAAACAATAGATCAATGTTGATGAAAATGATCAATCCATCAATCGAAAAAAAAAGTAATCAATCATATAACGGCCAAGTTGCGATTAGGGTATGCGAACACATATTGGCTGTGGTTAATCTGATCTCTTGAATGGTTGACTGTTGCATGCTCGTGATGTGGTGACTACATGCTTGTACATGTGTGTTCCTACGCTTAGGTGACATGATCAAACCAAGAAGCTTCCAACCATAGCATAAAGGGGCCGGGAGGGGGGGGGGGGGGGTCAAACCACTTAGAGGCTGTCGAGTCGGAGTGTAGGACATGGGTAAAGATTTCAAAGAAAGGGTCAAGACAGACCAATTGAGACATGCAGAAGAAAGAAGGGCCAATAATCCCACAGGTCTGGTTAGTATTCATATAGAGTTTGCAGTGATTGGAGCAATCTGATCAACCTAGGCAAGGCCACTTCCCAGTAGCAAACGAGAGAACATATAATGGGAAGTCATAGCAATTAACCTAGGAATCTGCATTTTGATGTTGTGTCCTGGGAAGTTTTCCCTGAAGCTTGGTGCAATCTTGTTGTTGATGCTTCTGCAACATGGTCATTCATTCTAATTACGCCATTGATTTAAACTCCACTGTTTATTCCACTGTTCCCCGAAGACTGTTTGAAGCACACGCATCGAATGTGCTTTCACGGCATGCTTTGGTCCAAGGTGTCATCCGACGGTCTTCAGGATTCCGAAGAAGTCATGTCTGCCCCTCCTCAATGTCCTAGAAACGACAAGGATGAGCTCTGCCACATCAATTGGGGTTTATTTTGGTGGGGTACCGTACTACAAGTCCAAGGATGCTGCTGTGATCTAATATTTGCAGTGGGTCCCAACTCGGGGCGCCAACACTTTTTCCCTTAAAAAGATAATACCATGCCGGGAAAAGAGAAACTTATTTATATCGAGAGGATTACCCCTCCTTATATAGGATTATTTCTCCTTATGTAGGGAACTTGTTTATATCGAGTGGAAAAAATAATACAGAAACCCTAAAACATTGAATCTTAGGCCATTTTGTTGTATTTCTAATTTTGCAATACATCAATATCATTCCTCACAATAATGTCTACTTAATTGGATTTTACCAAGATTTCTGGATGGATTCTTTTTGTTGTCTTTACTGGCCTAATTAAAACGCCGTGCTTGATCATTCTGTGTTCGCTTTATTTCTTCAGTTCATTTATCGTTCTCTGGAAATATGCAATCATATATTCAACTCCTGTTTAACTATTTTAAATGCTAAATGTTTGAACTTGTTGACTTTCAGACAACCTGATGGGGACATTGACATCCACAAATAATATAGTGGATTGCAGATGCAGTGAGCAGCAGAGGGGAAGTTTGCGAACCGATCATGTCGACACCCAGGGCTCCAGATCCCTAAGTGGCACTCTGGAATTATTGAATCTTTTGAGGAACCTTGGAGAAGCTTACCGACTTTCTTGCTTGTATAAATGCAGTGTAATTTTTCATGTCCTTGTCATGTATGATTTCTACTATATCGTAAACGCTATTTCCTTTTATGAATATTAAAACGCTTAATGTTGTCAAAAGAGCAGGATGCACTTTACGTTTACCATAAGCTCTCAAGCAATCAGTACAACACTGGATGGGTGTTATCCCAGGTAATTATTACATTTAGTTACTTATTTCTGTGAAGTATATTTTACTTTGCCGTGTCTTCCTCTTTTAACTATGATTTGTTAATTGTTATATCTCTAAACATAAAATCATGTAGTTGTAGATGCATTTTGCTTTCCAATATAAACACAAACTTCTCAGCAACATGTCAATTAAAAAAATGAATACTATAGTTTTTTATTGTTTGAAGCATTTATTATTCTAAGATTACACAAAATACTCCTTCCTTCCATGTTATACCATTATTTGGTATACTCTTGTCAATCAAAATTGGTTTGTGCCTAAGATGGAGTTGCCTTCCTTTCCTTGTTGTATCAAAGGTGTTTCCTACTGGCATCTTATGTAGTATACTCATTGTGATGCACTTTAACCGCCTTTCCCTTTATGAACTTTACTTTTTAAAAACCGCGTTAACCTTCCATTAACCTTGGCTTCTAGGTGAAAAACGTGGTTTAATATTTTGTCCTCGATTTACCGCTGAACACTTCTTTCTTTTCGACTATTCCATGAGGCTTTGCTGCAATTCTCTTTCACCTATGCTGTCATATTTATTTTTTCTGGAAACACTGATCTACTTAATATTGTACATGTGTAGAAATTTGACATCCAGACGATTTGCTTATAGAATGTTATGTTGTCAAACACGGCCAAGACGTTCACCTAGGTGCCGAGGTGAGACGAGCACCAGGGTATCGTGATATATCACCGATATATCGGGTATCGCTATGGATTGATATCTATGCCAATGTGGTGAGATGGACACCTTTTTCGGTCCTTCCTTCACAAACCTGCGTCGATATGGACGATATTTTGGCGATATATCTTTGAAATATCGTATCAACATGAGACCGATATGGATGCTGATATCGACATTTAAACCCTTGGTGAGCACCCGGCCTATGGCACCATAGTTTCAAGGCGAACATGGGAAGCAAAACATGTATTTTGGTTTGTTTTTTACGTTTTACTTTAGAAACATAATATACTTAAATGTTATTAACAACACATGTATATATAAATATGCACAAAAATACATACACAATTGATACATATCTACAATGCACCCATATGGATAGTAGGTCCAAGCTTGTCAAAATTGATCGACTAGGGCAACGAGTCAAGTTGGGAGGGTATTTGACTCTACTAGGTCTAGTTAGCCGATTAGTCGGCTAATTTTTTAATAACACTTTTTATTCCAGTGTTAATAACTTAGTATTTGTTAGAAAATCAGAAGCGGAAGCGTAACATGGAAAAAGATAAATAACAAAGATAAGAACGCGGGATTTTACGTGGAACCCTACTCCGTGAGAAGCGGGATGAAACCACGGGAGAAGCCCTCAACAGGGCATATGCTTCATTACTTTTTTCTCAATGAGTACAGGAGGTCTGGGGCTCCTTATATAGCCTCTCCAGAGCCTCCAAGTCCCACCACTGGACGATGTGGGACTAAACACTGGATGGGGTAAATGGATCTCCTTCAGGATCCATTTACCCTGCTACAACACAATGGACGCATACAGCTTATACTCCAACACTCCCCCCTCAAGCTGGAGCATGCAATGCTCAGCTTGGACAAACAGACAGAAACTCAACTCAACGCTACAAGACACTACGGACAATATCAACCCAACGCACACATTGCTGCAGTCGAGGACGTTGCTTCTCATGCCGTGCAGGTGAGGAGGACGAACGGGCTGGAGTGTGAGTCAACTGAAGACTCGGAATCTGACCGTCGAGTCTGAACTTGCGCATGAAGTCTCCTCGTCGGAGAACTGGATCTCTCCCATCTGGCTCAGAGAATGGTGCACTGCTCTGGTGTACCTATGATACCACATGAAAACCCTTGCCCTCATTGGTATAGGGAATGGTCCTCTGATCTGGAGTCCCTATGGCTCACATGAAAACTCTGACCGAACGACAACAAGAATGATGGGGACCTCGAACAAATGATGGCAACATATGCTCATCTGACAATGACCGCACACTTGTGCGTGTCTGAAACTGGACTCGGAAGACAATCGTCGAGTCTGACAAAAATCTGATCATCTGTAGAGTCTGAAAATTCTGAACTGGTCTGGAGACTGGATAATCTGAATCTGGAGAATCTGAAATAGACATGTGACTCTACATATATACTCCCCCTTTCTCCCATACTGGTCGGAATGACGTTGTTGACCACGTTGGGAGAAGATAAGATAATACATACATATGGGGAAAACAAACCATGAACTTGCGGGTTTTTTTTATCATCATTTTTTTTAAATCGCCATTTTTTTGTAACATTTTTTCTTTCTTTCTTTTCTTTTTTTTTCTTTTTTCTTTTTTTTGAATGCGTACGGCTTTTAAATTGTACGCGCCTTTTTTTTCTTTTTTTTTCTTTTTTCTTTTTACTTTTCAGAACATACAGCCCATTGGGCTTTACAGAATACATCTCCTTTTTTTTGTTACATTTCCTCCTCTCTCTCTCTCTTTTCCAAAAAACTTGCATACGGTTTTTTTTATACTCACGGCCAAAATAGGCCCTCAAAGTAGCCCCTCCCCTTTTTTTGTGGACTGCCTCCCTCATTTTTCGGCCCTTATCATTTTTTTTAAACGCACAGAACCCTATTTAGGGTTTCCCCATACGGGAACCCTCTTAAATGAAATAACCGGCCGCCGCCGCATGGGGTACGAGGAGCGGGATCTCGCCATCGCCGCTTGGAGGTTTCGAAAGAGGAGCGCCGCTGTAGCAGATCGCGAGGGCTTGTCGTTATGGAGGGGCGGCGCGACCAGCAAGGAACCAGCAGTTCCACGCCGCCGAAATAGAGGGATCGCGAGGGCTTATGGAGGGGCGCCGCTGTGCAAGGAGGGCTCGGAGTGGGGCTGTTTGCTCGAGGGCACCACCGCCTGAAGGAGATATCGGCAGAGGAGTCACGGTGGGCGCCATCGCTGGAAGAGCATCAATGTTGGCGTCGCCTTCTGTTGCGCGGCCTGAAGGAGTGAGAGCGGCGTCGCCTGTAGCGTGAGGGCGCGCCATCGAGCATCGGAGCCGCTTTCGGTCTAGGGCTTCGAGGGGAGCTCCGCCTAGGCTGCTGGGGGGGGTCTTGCATGGAGATGCATCCTGTTGCTGCTGATGGGATCGGGGACGCCTGGATGTGCGAGAGTCGTGGAGTGCGCCGCTTTGGAGATAGGGCTGCTATCGCCTGGACTTGGAGGCTCTCGAGGATTGTGCCTCCTGCGCGAGGCGTGGGGATCCGGAACAAGCACACTGTTTGATTCTTGATGACTTGCGTTGAGGAAGATGTGGGAGTTTCCCTTCGTAGGTTGGTGATGCTGTAATGAATGTTGCTGGTTGGCGGTGTACCAATTCTTCACGCCCAGCACTTTCGCATTGAGATTAGGGCATCAAAGCCCTAGAACTTGTGTAATCGGACTCTCAAAAAGCACAGGATAATTGAACAGACATCAAGATTAAAAAAAATGATTAGCGTTTCGAGAAACCCTGGAACACTCAAGCAAATTACAGACAATCGAACCCGAAAAACAATCCCAAGAACGACTTGCTCTGATACCATGTTAGAAAATCGGAAGCGGAAGCGTAACATGGAAAAAGATAAATAACAAAGATAAGAACGCGGGATTTTACGTGGAACCCTACTCCGTGAGAAGCGGGATGAAACCACGGGAGAAGCCCTCAACAGGGCATATTCCTCATTACTTTTTTCTCAATGAGTACAGGAGGTCTGGGGCTCCTTATATAGCCTCTCCAGAGCCTCCAAATCCCACCACTGGACGATGTGGGACTAAACACTGGATGGGGTAAATGGATCTCTTCCAGGATCCATTTACCCTGCTACAACACAATGGGCGCATACAACTTATACTCCAACAGTATTCATTATTGGTTAGTAATTAGTATTAATAACTTTGGAGTATGTAATAGATGGGTAATTGGATCTCTCCGAGATCCAATTACCCCACTCATGTTTAGTCCCACAGTGATGAGTAGTGAGACTCCAGTCTGTTTATAGGGCTTCTCTCGTGGTTTCATCTCGCTCCTTACGGAGCTGGGTTTCACGTAAAACAATATGTTTATGTTTGATTTTTGTCTTTGATTATCGATTTGCTTCTACGTGTATTTATTTCAACATATTATCCAAGCGGTTCGTTTCTGGAATTCAATTTTGCAGGTTTTGATTCTTGGTTTATTCTTGAAGGTTCTTTATGTTCATGTTCATTGTTTGTTAGTGTTCGAGAATTTTTTTTATGGTTCTAGGGTTACGTTCTCCAGGAAACGCAAAAGTGCGCATCTTCAGGCCCTCAGATCATTGTTCTCGAGAAGAAAGATTGAATTATCTCCAAGGCCTTAAATGTCGGATTTCAGTTTTGTTTCGTAAGCCTGGAAAGAGAAATTCAATGGGATATCGATGAAATTTCTGTGAAATGGTTGGAAATTGGGGAAATTACTTGAAAACACATTTTTTTAAAAATAAAGATTTTTAATATTCTTTAACTCAATAAATGAGATAGAAAGATAGTTTTTTTTGCAAACAGTAAGATGTTAATATAATATGTTAAATTAAATTTCCATCCAGTCGTCCCAACAGTCAACAACTAGTATGCTGCTCAGAACCAGAACCAGAACCGGATTTAGAACCGTGATTAGAATTCATTGGTTTCTCCTCTTGAACATAAAGAGAATGGTGACATGTGGGCACTAGTTCAATAAGAATGAGGTGTCAAATATGACAACTACTAATTAAAATATATATATCAACACAACAACAAAGCCTTTTCCCACAATTAAATAGGGTTGATGACATGGATTCTTCGCCTCCTTTCAGATCTGTCTTGGGTCAATCTCGAGCTAATATCTAAAAAACTAGAATCCCTTCGTGTAGTCTATTTCCAACACTTTTTGGGCCGTCCTCGCCCTCTCTTAGCTGACTCAACATCCCAACACTCGCATCTCCTAATTGGTGCATCAACTGATCTTCTTTGCAAATGACCAAACCATCTTAAGCGATTTTCTCACATCTTATCCTCGATCGGAGCTACACCAACTTTCTTTCTGATTGCATCATTCCGAATCTGATCTTTACGTGTGTGTCCCCACATCTACCTTAGCATTTTCATTTCTGCCACAACCATTCTTTGCACATGCCTGTGGTTCACATGCCAACATTCAGATCCATAGAGTATAGCAGGTCTCACGGCTGCTTTGTAAAATTTTCCTTTAATTTTTAAAGAAATTTCCTTACCACAGAGAACATTAGAGGCTCCTCTCCACTTTAGTGAGCCTGCATTTATTCTATTAGTGACATCTCCATCAATTTCCTCATCATGTTGCAAAATAGATCCCAACTATCTAAAAGAATCTCTCTTCTGAATGTTATCGTCATCAATTGTGAACCCCTTAGGATCTGGGTACCCGTTAATCACACATTTGCACTATTATTCACATGAGATCGTAGAAGTTACAGAAAAGCAGGGAAATTTTCCGTGTTGTAATAATTTCATCTGACATTCACATCCATATTTATAACCACAAGCTAATAGAACAATTGGCACCGAAATCTCATTTCATTAATTTCCATATGATTTTACAACATGTACAATGTCTGCTAGTACATACAACATCCCAAAAATTTGACTGAAGAGAAGAAGCATTTTACAATATCAATTGAACTAAAAACTGTAACAAAAACCACATACCGTCTGGTATTGACCTTGTCTCCTGGAAACATTAACAACTACTGAACAGAAGACTCCTTTTCTGCCATGCGTGCAAGGAAGAAGATGAGTCACAATTGTGAATACAAATCCGTAGTTTAAAAGTAAATGACAAGTAATTTATTATGTGCAAAAAGGAGCAAGTAGAAAGGTGGAACAAGTATAATTTACATCTACTTGCATAAGTAAAAAGGTTTTCCAGTTGTTTGAAGCATTTCTCATTGATCGCCCATTAACCCAACAATTCCCATATATGACATATTTATATTGTAGTTGAATATTCATGAATGTATGAGTGTAAGTATATATCATCATTTTCTTCAGAGATCATGTTTGTGAGTGATGGTAGAAGAGTTTGAGATTGGAAAGGTTTATTAGATTGTTAAGTCTAGCGGATAGTCTGTGGTCTTGGTTAGTGTGTAACCTCGCACTATGACTCTAAGACTTGGAGAATGTCTTAGGGCTGGGGTGCCTCCGTAGGCATGCGGTGTAGTATAATGCATCCTAACTAAGTTCCCAACACGTCCACTAGCTTAATGAGATTTTGAATTAGATTATCGTCTTTTCCATTTACTCAACTTTAATTGTAATCCCTTAAAACCTTAAGTGCAATTGTCTCAGATGTAACTCTAGATGATGAGGATATAGAGATAGATGATCTGGATGTAGAATCAATCCCTTCAAACCTCAGTGCAACAGTCTCAAATGTAACTCTAGATGATGTAGATATAGATATGAATGATCTGGATGTAGAATCGCCAAGTCTGTTGGCGAAAGAAAAACTCAAGCGGTGAAGAAGCCAACAAAAGGGCTCTTCCGTCTCGCCCTCTAGTTGGAAGGACGGTCCAATAGAGGGATAGGTCTACTCCCAAACTACGCCACTGAGACGGGTGAGAGAGACTTCCTGGAAAAGTCGCTCTAAAAAAAAACAGCCCGACCGGTAACGGGCAACCGAGCTCGTACGTATAACTGAAAACCAAGGATCCCCCACCTGGGTATCCTAAAACAGGGTCAGCCAGTGTTCACTAAATCGGCCACACAGGCCGCATATGCGGCCGCATATGCCCGTGCGGCATGTAGACCGCACCGATTACTTGAATCAGTGCATTATGCGCCCTCCCCGCATATACGGCCCGCATATGCCCCACATATGCTCCGCATATACCGCATATGCCCCGCATACTGCTCCAGCAGCTCCAACTTTTCAATCTTCTCATTCAGGTCCTTAATTCCGTAACTTTGCCTCTTCATTCAATTGTTAGAATATGACATGCATTTATATACAATTGCAATGCATTATACCATTATGTATATGCAATGTTTTATGTTTTTCTCATGTATTATTTTCACGAGTATATACAATGTATCGTCGAATATTTTTTATATATGCCGATTGAGGTTTTGCTTATGTAGTGCATGTATGTGTATTGAAGTTTTGTTATTACGAATCATATAATGTAAAGTTTTTGTGGTAAATGTTTTTTTGTGATTAAATATGAGGCAACTAAAAGTATATATACACACCCATCTAACATGAACCGTTTTTCTTAGATCTTCTTTAACTCCACTTATATACATAACTTCAGTGATAATGTTATTCATAGATAATTTTTATTTTTAAATTAAAAAATAGAAAACCGCTTAGAACCGCATATACCCCGCATATGCTCCCGCATACCGCTTAATCAGTATTCAGTGACCAGTCCGAACGCATACGCATACCGCTTTCCTGAACCATGGGGTCAGCGGAACCGGTCTAAAGTCGGGATCCCAACGAGGCGTAAAAACACTGCGAGCTCGCGTAAAAACCGAAAAGGGACTGGGATCCTAGACCTGCGCACTTGGCGGCCGCTGTCCGAACTGGGCTTCCTATTCTTCAGCCCAGTTGAGGGTCACTGCGCCCTCACACGGTCAGGTGTAAGGAGCACCGTGACCGGCACTCAAATTTATAAGTCTTTACTTATTCACAAACATCTTCACTTTATTGATCACTTAACTCTTTTTCGATCTTTTCTGTGGTTGATTTTATAGATCTAGTAACTTGTCACAACTTATCGTTAATGATGTATAGAAAAATTGTACTCAAGGATCAATTGATTGAAGATATCTATTTATAATGATCTTTAAACCGGTTGCAAAGTATATTGGTGTTCTGATCATGAACTACATGTATATGTATTTCCTCGCATCTCCCCTGACTTGCATTATACATCTTTATGGCCTCCCTCACTCACCAGGTTCTCTTGGGTATGGATTAATAAAACTCAAGTCTCCTTACCATTCATATGCTAAGCTCTTGAAGTATCGACATGCTTTAAGGCCTTGATGCCGGACTTTACATTATTGATATTGTAAAATACACCAGATCTCATTATTGAGCAAGGTCAAAATCAGCTAATTTAAATTTACTTCTCTAATTATTTGGCACTAACTTAAGAAAGATCTACACATTGTATGAACGGGGTATATAACTAGTCTTCCTTTACTCATATCTATTGAAGGATGCCTGCTAGTCAAACTCAACCAATACATTGCTCCAATCCTATTTAAAGTGCACACCAAATTTTTGGTGCCATCAGAAACTCAAATTGCCAAATGCCACAAGCTATCAAAGTGCTATATTAATTTGGGGAAAAGAACCCTACAACAGAAGGTTGCTCATCCAATTTGTAATGGGGATAGTTACAACGTTCTAGAAAACTTATGCCCATTATTTGGTAGGGACAATCAGCTATAATATCTGAAATTGGTTTAATTTTTACACTAAAACCCCCATATTAAAACATGAATTTTTTGTAGTCATTATACAGATCTGAAACTTAGATTTAATATAAATCAAAACCCCCAATTTTTAAGAATCAAAACATGAATTTTGGGGCTCTAATTTAGATCAATAGTTGTTGAGAGAATACATTCAAAATTTCCAATTTCATCATGAAAATTCCAGCTATTGAACTATAATTTCAGGTCTGAAATATAGAGATAAAACATCCAAAACCCTTAAATTTTAGGTTATAAATACATGGGTCTTGGGGCTCTAATTCAAATTTATAATTCTTAGGATAATACCTTTTAAATTCCCAAATTTCAGAATGAAATTTGTAGCCAATTGCTGGTATAAGTTAACTCAATTTTATGTAAAATACTCCCAAATCTTCCTCTTTTAAAACATGAAATCAAGAGCTTTTTACTTGGTCTAAATTGAAGACTAAAGTCACAATTTTGTGACAATTGATCATCAGCTAATCACCTACAAGAATCCCCAAAATTTCATCTTTAAATGCATGAATATGGGCTCTAAAACTGATCTGTATGCAAATGATAGTTCTGAATTTAGGCCCAAGTCGTATGCCAAACCCCCCAACTTTTCATCTCTAAAATGTGAGACATGTAACATCATAATCTGATCTGATTTCAGATTAGAATTATATAAATCAGTGGCTTTTGAAGAGCATAATGTTACACACATGCCCCTCAGTTTCAACTTCATTTCAACAGAATTTCATCATCCAAATTCATCTACAAAATCCCCTAATTTTAATCTCTAAAATCCCAAGTACAGGAGCTCTAATCAGATCTGAAATTTATCTGACTTTTACACTCGGGAGCTTTCAAAGGGGGAAAGTTCACATGGAAATCCCAAAATTTTACTCTTTTCAGATCTGAAACTCAATAGCTAAACTTGATTTGAATTAGGTTTTAAAGTCACACAGAATGACAACAGGAAGGGGCTAAGATTTTACATAAAATCAAGCACAATAATCATGTATGGCAGCAATGAGGGGAAGAAGGATGGTACCTTTAATCTTCAATATCTTGAAGATTCAATTGCATGCAAGACTAGCATCTTTAAATCTTCAAATTTGAAGATAAACCCAGCATGCAGGACCTGGACTTGCAAGGATAGTAGCTCCTTGGCTGCAACAATTATCTCCAGTGATGGGCTTCAATTTGGAGCAGAAATTTCACCTTGACAGGAATCTAGATAACAGCTCCAAGCCTTGCAAGAACAGCTGTGGCTGCATGCAGTTGCAAGCCGATGAAGGGAAGGAATACTTCCAATTGTTGGAGAGAACTGTTGACTGCTGCAACTTGCAACAGTAGCAGCAGTAAAAAGGAACAGTAGATCCACCTTCAGATCATGAAATTATTAGCAAGGAGAAGATTTAGGGGAAAAGCTCATTGGTTGGAGACTTAAGTAAAAGAGGAGAAATAAGGGGTATATGAATGAAAGAAAGGAGGATTTGGCTCTTCCTCGATGGAGGAAGGAAAAGAAGAAACAAGGAGAAGAGGAAATGGAACGAAAGAGATATAAAGAGAGGAATAGGGAGGTGATATAAATAAAGGGAAAAAAGAGGGCTGAGGTGTGGGTTTTTGGGAGCAGCAGCTGCACACGTGTTGCTGCCTGCTGTTGCATTTATTTTTTTTATATTGTTTTAACCGTGCAAACTGTGGTCTGTAGCAAGAATTGTTTTTTTAAATATTTTTTTTAACAAAACTTTCTTTATTTGATAAAATTTAAAATGGACCGTACACACACCTCGAGCTTCTGTTTTCGACGCGACATATCTCGATTTGATCGTCTTTCAATGACGATCAAAATGAGTATAATATTGATATACTTCCGATCGGGTTTTGAATACCCGAGTTTTTTGTTTAAGATTAAATTTTGTGATTTAAAAATATCAAACGACCTCCGATTGATGAACGGTCAATTCCGTTGGTCTTGTTTCGTCGAATCAGATCTAATGACGGTCTCAGTTCGTTTCGCGGTTTCTAAATTTGCGCCGCGGCTTTTTCGTGGCGCGCATTGCGAAGCGATCGATTTTTGGTCGATTTCGCCCTGAACGACTTTTGATTCTCGATCAAATGATCGTTTTAGGTTATCTAATAATGTCAGATAACTTAATTGGGTTATTCGGACCTTATTCAGGTTGAGTTCGGGATCGTTAGAATCCGGATGTTACAATTATAAAAACCTCAAAGGGAGTCTCGTCCTCGAGACTCGGGTCAAGGTTATTAAGTGTCGTGTTTGGATTTTATAACGGCATAAAAACCTTAAAGGGTTTTGAACTCATAAAAACCTCAAAGAGAAAACAAGCCATATATTTTAACATATATCTAATTACAAACGCTTGTTTTTCTCATTACCTCAGAAAAGATGCGGGTATCGTTCCCGCATGTCGGCTTCGATTTCCCATGTCGCCTCTTCGACTCCGTGACGGTGCCACAAAACCTTGACCAATGAAATCTCTTTGCTGCGAAGCTTCTTCACAGCACGGTCAAGTATCTGCACTGGCTTCTCCTCATAAGTCAGATCCAGCTCTACATTGAGATTCTCGTAACTGATAATGTGTCGAGGATCGTGCACATACTTCTTCATGTTGGATATGCGGAAGACATCGTGAATCACTGATAGATGTGGAGGAAGGGCTACTCGGTAGGCCACCTTCCCCACTCTTGCATGAATCTCAAATGGACCCACATATCATGGCGCCAACTTGCCACGAACACCGAATCTCTGCACTCCCTTCATGGGAGATACACGGAGAAATACCCAATCTCCAACCTATAATCGATAGGAATGTCATTAATATGCGATTAAGCTAAACTTATATAAGTCATAATTGAGTGTATGAAAAGGAACGAATTGGATTACCTGGAACTCCAAGTCTCTTCTCCGACGGTCTGCATAGCTCTTCCGGCGGCTTTGTGCCGTCAGAAGCCTTTGTCTCACAAGATCAACGCTTCTCGCAGTCTCCTCCAAGAGATCTACAGAGTAAAGAGCATGATCACCTACCTCACGCCAACTGAGAGGTGTGAGGCATCTCCGCCCGTATAGGGCTTCGAATGGTGCCATGCCGATGCTAGAATGATAGCTGTTGTTGTATGTGAACTCAACTAGTCGTAGATGGTCCTTCCAAGACCCTTTCCACTCCAAAGTATATGCGCGGGGCAAATCCTTTAGTGTCTGAATGGTACGCTCATTCTGCCCGTCGGTCTGCGGATGGTATGCAGAACTCATCTTCAACTCTGTCTGTAGTGCTGACATGAACTGATGCCAATAGTGCGATGTAAATCTCGAATCCCTGTCAGACACCACGTCTTGTGGTATACCATGAAGTCTAATGATATTCTGCACATAGAAGTTGGCCACTCTGGATGGAGTGTAAGTCGTGTTGACATGTATGAAATGGACTGACTTGGTCAACCTATCAACGACGACCCAAATGGTATCATGGCCACCTTGTGTCTTCGGCAGACCTGTGACAAAATCCATAGAAATGCTCTCCCACTTCCACTCGGGAATGGGGAGAGACTGCAGTAATCCTGGTGGTCTTCTGTGCTCGGCTTTGACCATCTGATATGTCATGCATCTACTGACATGTTGCGCCACATCGCGCTTCATCCCATCCCACCAGAAATGTCGACGCAGATCACGGTACATCTTCGTACTGCCTAGATGGATAGATAACCGTGAACTGTGTGCCTCATCCAGAATGTCTTTGCGAAGCTGCTCGTCATTGGGTACAACGACCCGTCCTGCCTTCCATAAAATAGACTTCATCACAACAAAATCATCTAATTCGTCCTTGATGGCGCGCATGTATCTGTCTTCTGGCCCTCTACAATACGATCCTAAAGACTACTGTATCGTGGAGTCATGGCGGTAGAAATGGATGCGTTCTCCTGAGGATACCGATCAGTCAAAGCGGCGAGCGTATTCCATGTATATAGCTAGTTCGCCGTATCATCAGCATGCGCTCTCTTGCTAAGTGCATCAGCCTCCACGTTTCCCTTACTGGGATGGTAAGAGATCGTGAAATCATAATCATTTAATAGCTCGAGCCATCTGCGCTGCCTCATGTTCAGCTCCTTCTGATCAAAGATGTACTTCAAACTCTTGTAATCTGTAAAGATCTCGAAATTCACCCCATATAGGTAGTGACGCCAGATCTTCAAGGCGAAGACAACTGCCGCCAGCTCTAAATCATGCGTAGGGTAGTTCCGTTCATGCGGTCTTAACTGTCGTGATGTGTAAGTAATCACCTATCCTCTCTGCATCAACACTGCTCCTAGACCTTCTCTAGATGCATCTGTGTATACCGCATAGTCCTGAGTGCCTAAAGGAAGAGCTAGAATGAGCGCTGTAGTCAATCTCTCCTTCAGTGTCTGGAAATCCTGCTCAGATGAATCGTCCCAAATGAACGGGACTCCCTTCTGCTTCAGTCGTGTCAGAGGGCGAACAATGCGTGAAAATCCGTTGACAAAGCATCTGTAATAGCCCGCTAGCCCGAGGAAGCTCCAAATCTGAGTAACTGTCTTGGGCTGCTCCCAAGACATGACTGCCTCAATCTTCGCAGGATCAACTGCAATGCCTGCTCCAGAAATGATATGTTCGAGAACTGAGACCTAGGATAACCAGAACTCACACTTGCTCAACTTGGCATATAGCTTGTGTTCCCGCAATGTGTCCAAGACAATCTGTAGATCATTCGTATGATCCCATTCATTCCGTGAGTAGATGAGCACATCATCGATGAACACCACTATAAACTTGTCCAAGTATGGACCAAAGATACGGTTCATCATATCCATGAAAGCCGCAGGTGCATTGGTGAGCCCAAACAGCATCACTACAAACTCGTAGTGTCCATAGCGGGTCCTGAAGGATGTCTTTGGAATATCCGACTCGCGAATCCTCAGTTGATGGTAGCCTGAGCGAAGATCGATCTTCGAGAAAATCGAAGATCCCTGGAGCTAGTCGAACAAATCATCGATGTGTGGCAAAGGATAACGGTTCTTCACCGTTCTCTTGTTCAGCTACCTGTAATCGATGCACAGTCTCATGGATCCATCCTTCTTTTTGACAAATAGAACCGGAACACCCCAAGGTGAAGTGCTCGGTCTCACGAATCCCAAGTCAAGTAGCTCCTGCAACTGCACCTTCAGCTCCCTCAACTCGGCTGGTGCCATGCGATAGGGTGCCATAGAGATCGGTTGTGTATCTGGCAGTAATGTGATCTCAAACTCGATCTCTCTCTCGAGGTAATCCTGGTAGCTCATCACGAAAAACATCTGGATATTCTGACACTACTCGGATATCTTGTGTCATCCGCTCCTGGTCAGATACCTCCCGAACAAATGCAAGGTATGAATCACAACCTTGATCAACAAGTCGCTGGGCTCGCAACACTGAAATGTACTCCATGGTGGAGTCATGTACAATACCCTCAAAAGTAAACTCGGATAGATCGTGAATTTTGAAGACAACCGTCTTCCTAAAGCAACCAACCAGCGCATGATGAGCGGATAACCAATCTATTCCCAAAATCAAGTCAAACTCATCAAGCTGTAGAAGTAGACAATCTGCGATCACCTCGTGACCACCAATTAGTACGGGCAGGTGCCTGACTATTAGTGAAATAATGAACAACTGGCTACCTGGCCTTCTGATGTGATATGGAGAAGAGAGAGTCTCTGCGACTCTACCTAAAGAAGCAAGTAGCCTCGAAGCCAGAAAAGAATGCATCGCACCAGAATCAAATAGAACATGGAAAGGTCGGCCCAAGACTGAGACCATACCTTTCACTATTGTAGCCGCTGAACGTGCCTGCTCCTCAGTAACTGCATGTATCTACCCCTGCCTAGCCGGTGCGGCATTGGAACCTGCCTCACTCTGTGTCTATCTTTGCTGCGGTCGCCTCAAGTTGGAGTTCCTGCCACGGAAACTCCCTGAGCGCTGTTCCTGAGGCTGTGACTATAAAGGTTATGGCTGAGGCTCACCAGATCATTGGGGACACTGATGTTGATAATGTCCCCACTCATGGCACAAGTAACAACGGACTTGGCCGGTTAGGTGGAGTGCTCATGTCTGTGCTCCGAGTCGGTCATGTTGGAGGTCTGTCTGCTCGATGTGATCCAGATGGTCGAGCATAATCTGTGCTATTTACAGATACTTAACATAAATGCCTTTTCTCTTCTTGGGATATAGTATGAAAATTAATGAAATTGATGACATCTGTGGCGATTGAATTAGAATGTCAATTTCCCTTCTCAGACTCACGACAAGTCGGAAGACTGTCACTATCCGGAACTTAATGCGATCGGAATTATAATACTGCGAATGTGCGTATCGGGGTACCACTGCTCTGATACCAAAAATGTGAACCCCTTAGGATCCGGGTACCCGTTAATCACACATTTGCACTATTATTCACATGAGATCGCAGAAGTTACAGAAAAGCAGGGAAATTTTCCGCGTTGTAATAATTTCTTCTGACATTCACATCCATATTTATAACCACAAGCTAGAACAATTGGCACCAAAATCTCATTTCATTAATTTACATATGATTTTACAACATGTACAATGTCTGCTAGTATATACAACATCCCAAAAATTTGACTGAAGAGAAGAAGCATTTTACAATATCAATTGAACTAAAAACTGTAACAAAAACCACATACCGTCTGGTATAGACCTTGTCTCCTGGAAACATTAACAACTACTGAACAGAAGACTCCTTTCCTGCCATGCGTGCAAGGAAGAAGATGAGTCACAATTGTGAATACAAATCCGTAATTTAAAAGTAAATGACAAGTAATTTATTATGTGCAAAAAGGAGCAAGTAGAAAGGTGGAACAAGTATAATTTACATCTACTTGCATAAGTAAAAAGGTTTTCCAGTTGTTTGAAGCATTTCTCATTGATCACCCATTAACCCAACAATTTCCGTATATGACATATTTATATTGTAGTTGAATATTCATGAATGTATGAGTGTAAGTATATATCATCATTTTTCTTCAGAGATCATGTTTGTGAGTGATGGTAGAAGAGTTTGAGATTGGAAAGGTTTATTAGATTCTTAAGTCTAGCGGATAGTCTGTGGTCTTAGTTAGTGTGTAACCTCGTACTATGACTCTAAGACTTGGAGAATGTCTTAGGGCTGGGGTGCCTCCGTAGGCATGCGGTGTAGTATAATGCATCCTAACTAAGTTCCCAACACGTCCACTAGCTTAATGAGATTTCGAATTAGATTATCGTCTTTTCCATTTACTCAACTTTAATTGTAATCCCTTAAAACCTTAAGTGCAACTGTCTCAGATGTAACTCTTAATGATGTGGATATAGAGATGGATGATCTGAATGTAGAATCAATCCCTTCAAACCTCAGTGCAACAGTCTCAAATGTAACTTTAGATGATGTAGATATAGATATGGATGATCTGGAAGTAGAATCGCCAAGTCTGTTGGCGAAAGAAAAACTCAAGCGGTGAAGAAGCCAACAAAAGGGCTCTTCCGTCTCGCCCTCTAGTTGGAAGGACGGTCCAATAGAGGGATAGGTCTACTCCCAAACTACGCCACTGAGACGGGTGAGAGATACTTCCCGAAAAAGTCGCTTTAAAAAAACAGACCGACCGGTAACGGGCAACCGAGCTCGTACGTAAAACTGAAAACCAAGGATCCCCCGCATGGGTATCCTAAAACAGGGTCAGCGGAACCGGTCTAAAGTCGGGATCCCAACGAGGCGTAAAAACACTGCGAGCTCGCGTAAAAACTGAAAAGGGACTGGGATCCTAGACCCGCGCACTTGGCGGCCGCTGCCTGAACTGGGCTTACTATTCTTCCGCCCAGTTGAGGGTCACCGCGCCCTCGCACGGTCCGGTGTAAGAAGCACCGTGACCGGCACTCAAATTTATAAGTCATTACTTATTCACGAACATCTTCACTTTACTGATCGCTTAACTCTTTTTCGATCTTTTCTGTGGTTGATTTTATAGATCTAGTAACTTGTCACAACTTATCGTTAATGATGTATAGAAAAATTGTACTCAAGGATCAATTGATTGAAGATATCTATTTATAATGATCTTTAAACCGGTTGCAAAGTATATTGGTGTTCTGATCATGAACTACATGTATATATATTTCCTCGCATCTCCCCTGACTTGCAATATACATCTTTATGGCCTTCCTCACTCAACAGGTTCTCTTGGGTATGGATTAATAACACTCAAGTCTCCTTACCATTCATATGCTAAGCTCCTGAAGTATCGACATGCTTTAAGGCCTTGATGCCGGACTTTACATTATTGATATTGTAAAATACACCAGATCTCATTATTGAGCAAGGTCAAAATCAGGTAATTTAAATTTACTACTCTAATTATTTGGCACTAACTTAAGAAAGATCTACACATTGTATGAACGGGGTATATAACTAGTCTTCCTTTACTCATATCTATTGAGGGATGCCTGCTAGTCAAACTCAACCAATACATTGCTCCAATCCTATTTAAAGTGCAAACCAAATTTTTGGAGCCATCAGAAACTCAAATTGCCAAATGCCACAAGCTATCAAAGTGCTATATTAATTTGGGGAAAAGAACCCTACAACAGAAGGTTGCTCATCCAATTTGTAATGGGGATAGTTACAACGTTCTAGAAAACTTATGCCCATTATTTGGTAGGGACAATCAGCTATAATATCTGAAATTGGTTTAATTTTTACACTAAAACCACCATATTAAAACATGAATTTTTTATAGTCATTATACATATCTGAAACTTAGGTTTAATATAAATCAAAATCCCCAATTTTTAAGAATCAAAACATGAATTTTGGGGCTCTAGTTTAGATCAATAATTCTTAAGAGAATACATTCAAAATTTCCAATCATCATGAAAATTCCAGCTCTTGAACTATAATTTCAGGTCTGAAATATAGAGATAAAAACATCCAAAACCCTTAAATTTTAGGTTATAAATACATGGGTCTTGGGGCTCTAATTCAAATTTATAATTCTTAGGATAATACCTTTTAAATCCCCAAATTTCAGAATGAAATCTGTAGCCAATTGCTGGTATAAGTTAACTCAATTGTATGTAAAATACTCGCAAATCTTCCTCTTTTAAAACATGAAATCAGGAGCTTTTTACTTGGTCTAAATTGAAGAGTAAAGTCACAATTTTGTGACAATTGATTATCATCTAATCACCTACAAGAATCCCCAAAATTTCATCTTTAAATGCATGAATATGGGCTCTAAAACTGATCTGTAGGCAAATGATAGTTCTGAATTTAGGCCCAAGTCGTATGCCAAACCCCCAATTTTTCATCTCTAAAATGTGAGACCTGTAACATCATAATCTGATCTGATTTCAGATTAGAATTATATAAATCAGTTGCTTTTGAAGAGCATAATGTTACATACAAACCCCTCAGTTTCTACTTCATTTCAACAGAATTTCATCATCCAAATTCATCTACAAAATCCCCCAATTTTCATCTCTAAAATCCCAAGTACAGGAGCTCTAATCAGATCTGAAATTTATCTGACTTTTACACTCGGGAGCTTTCAAACAGTGAAAAGTTCACATGGAAATCCCAAAATTTTACTCTTTTCAGATCTGAAACTCAATAGCTAAACTTGATTTGAATTAGGTTTTAAAGTCACACAGAATGACAACAAGAAGGGGCTAAGATTTTACATAAAATCAAGCACAATAATCATGTATGGCAGCAATGAGGGGAAGAAGGATGGTACCTTTAATCTTCAATATCTTGAAGATTCAATTGCATGCAAGTCTAGCATCTTTAAATCTTCAAATTTAAAGATAAACCCAGCATGCAGGACCTGGACTTGCAAGGATAGTAGCTCCTTGGCTGCAACAATTATCTCCAGTGATGGGCTTCAATTTGGAGCAAAAATTTCACCTTGACAGGAATCTAGATAACAGCTCCAAGCCTTGCAAGAACAGCTGTGGCTGCATGCAGTTGCAAGGCGATGAAGGGAAGGAATACTTCCAATTGTTGGAGAGAACTGTTGACTGCTGCAACTTGCAACAGTAGCAACAGTAAAAAGGAACAGTAGATCCACCTTCAGATCATGAAATTAGTAGCAAGGAGAAGATTTGGGGGAAAAGCTCATTGGTTGGAGACTTAAGTAAACGAGGAGAAATAAGGGGTATATGAACGAAAGTAAAGAGGATTTGGCTCTTCCTCGACGGAGGGAGGAAAAGAAGAAACGGGAAGAAGAGGAAATAGAACGAAAGAGATATAAAGAGAGGAATAGGGAGGTGATATAAATAAAGGGAAAAAAGGGGGCTGAGGTGTGGGTTTTTGGGAGCAGCAGCTGCACACGTGTTGCTGCCTGCTGTTGCATTTATTTTTTTTATATTGTTTTAACCGTGCAAACTGTGGTCTGTAGCAAGAATTGTTTTTTTAAATATTTTTTTTAACAAAACTTTCTTTATTTGATAAAATTTAAAATGTACCGTACACACACCTCGAGCTTCTGTTTTCGACGCGACATATCTCGATTTGATCGTCTTTCAATGACGATCAAAATGAGTATAATATTGATATACTTCCGATCGGGTTTTGAATACCCGAGTTTTTTGTTTAAGATTAAATTTTGTGATTTAAAAATATCAAACGACCTCCGATTGATGAACGGTCAATTCCGTTGGTCTTGTTTCGTCGAATCAGATCTAATGACGGTCTCAGTTCGTTTCGCGGTTTCTAAATTTGCGCCGCGGCTTTTTCGTGGCGCGCATTGCGAAGCGATCGATTTTTGGTCGATTTTGCCCTGAACGACTTTTGATTCTCGATCAAATGATCGTTTTAGGTTATCTAATAATGTCAGATAACTTAATTGGGTTATTCGGACCTTATTCAGGTCGAGTTCGGGTTTGTTAGAATCTGGATGTTACACCAATCTTCACCACGATTACTTCACCATTGCTTCCATCCAAATTAAGAAAATAAAAAAATGAATATTTTAAGTAAAACTTTAATTTTACTCTTAAATCTTGTGTCTAACTGATTTGGTTTGGATTTAGATACGAACTATAGAAACTAACTAAAGAAACTTCTTTAAACATTGTAAAGCACTCTAACAACTCAACACATTAGCGAATAAACAAGTAAAAATTCATTAATTTATGCAAATTTCGATGAAAATGAAGGGTAAATTCCCTCATTTTTGTTGTTTCGCCGAAACGACGTGTAATTTTGATGAAATTTCGTAGACATTTCGGTGACATTTCGTTGTATTGGGAAAAATGAGAAAACATATTTATTCTTTGCACCCTCGGCTCTCTTATATAGGGGAGAGAACTATGGGTAAATTACATATGATAGACAGAAGAGTAAAAAATAAAAAAACAATACAAAGACATAAATATAACTCTACACTCCCCCTCAAGATGGAGCATAGATGTCAATCATGCTCAGCTTGTATGAGCATTTCTGGAATGACCCTCTGAGCAAAGCCTTAGTGAAAATATCTGCAATTTGATCCCTTGAGCTGACATGAGAAGTAGAGATAAACCCTCTCTGAATCATACCCCTCATGTAGTGGTAGTCCACTTCAGTATGCTTGGTTCTCTCATGAAATGCATGATTGTTTGCAATGAAAATTGCTGCTTGGTTGTCACATTGTTGCTGCATAGGAATAGGTACATCTATATGTAAATCTGCTAGTACATCTCGAACCCACATCTTTTCAGTACTAGCTTGTGCAATAGCCCTATATTTAGCCCCGTCACTGGACCTGGCAACCACGGTTTGCTTCTTACTCTTCCAATAGACGAGAGCTATCAACAAAAACTGTAAAGCTCAAAGTGGATTTTCTATCCTTTGGACATCCCGCATAATCAATATCAACGCATGCAGAAATGGTAAGTGCTGACCCCTTTCTGAATAATTATCTTGTACCTGGGGAAGACTCTAGGTATCTCAAAATCATATATACAACATCCATGTGTACCTGTCGGGGTTGTTCCATAAATTGATTCACTCGACTGATTGCAAATGAGATATACAGTCTGGTTATAGTAACATAAAGAAGCTTCCCCACTATTTCTCTGTATCGTCTCCTGTCCCCGTCCTCTGTATCATCATCATGTAACTTCATACTAGGGTTCATAGGAGTGGTAGCTGGAGGCATCCAATCATTCCTGTCTCAACTAGCATATCTGTCACATACTTCCGTTTAGATCATCACAAGATCCTGCTGATTTCTAGCAAATTCTAATCGCAAGAAATATCGTAAGGTACCAAGACCCTTAGTAACCAATTGTCGGCCTAGAAATTCTTTTGCCCTTTTTATCCGCTGCATGCCATCACCTTAAATCCATGTTTAAAAGATCCGAACGGTTTCGAGATAAATTCATAAATAGTGTTCTTAGAAGAACTTTAAGAACACTATTTACGAATTTATCTCTCCTGCGCTGGTTGTCGGCTACCTAAAGCGCAACCCTTCTCATTTACCCGGGCTTGGGACCCTCCTCATTCATAAATAGTGTTGGCCTGTGAACCATAGACATGTGCAGAGAATGGCTGTACCAGAAATGAAAATGCTAAGATGGATGTGTGGACATACACGTAAAGATCGGATTCGAAATGATGCAATCGGAAAGAAAGTTGGTGTAGCTCTGATCGAGGATAAGATGCGAGAAAACCACTTAAGATGGTTTGGTCATTTGCAAAGAAGGTCAACTGATGCACCGGTTAGGAGATGCGAGTGTTGGGATGTTCAGCCGGCTAAGAGAGGGCGAGGACGGCCTAAGAAGTGTTGGAAAGCGACTATACGAACGGATCTTAGTTTGCTGGATATAAGTCCGAGATTGACCCAAGATAGATCTGAATGGAGGCGAAGAATCCATGTAGCCGACCCTACTTAATTGTGGGAAAAGGCTTTGTTGTTGTTGTTGTTGTTGATGTCATCACCTATGACTAATATGTCATCAACATATGCCATAATAACCACAGTGCCTCTAGAAGTTCTCTGTACAAACAATGAATGATCCGCATTCGACCTCTGAAATCCTTGCTTCTCAATTAAATCTGAGAGCTTTTGAAACCATGCCCTAGGACTCTGTTTAAGGACATATATTGCCTTATGAAGTCTGCAAACTTGCCGATACTCCCTCTCAGCAGCAAACCCAGGAGGCTACTGCATGTAAACTTCTTCGTGTAGTACAAAAAGGCATTTTTAACATCAAGCTGGAAGAGAGGCTAGTCACGTACCACTGCAACAGAAAGAAGAGTCCTTAGAGTAGAATGACGAGCCACTAGGGAGAATGTGTCTAGTTAATCCACACCATATGTTTGAGTGAATCCACAAGCAACCAGTCTGGCTTTGTACCGATCCAATCTCCCATCTGCACGGTGTTTAACAGTAACCACCTGCTTGCAACTGACGGCAGATGCTCCATCAGGAGCAGTAACCAAGCTCCAGGTACCACGTGACTGTAGGGCAACCATCTCTTCTTCCAGACGTAATCGCCACCGACTATCCTTCAAAGCATCCTGATAATTCTTTATAATGTCCACTTCAGACAATGCAACTGCAAATTTCCTTAATTCCCCAGTCAAGCGATCAAAGGAGACCATGGATGCTAGAGGATATGATGCACAACTATGCTTCTGCTTTCAGTGTTCAATTGGTAAGTCCAGATCAGCAACCTCCATGTCTGTCCCCTATAAAGAACCCTGCTCAGGCAGACCATCGGACCCATCGTTAGAAACTATGTATTCAAAACATACCTCATGCATGCTAGATGATGAGCGGTGATCATGAGCAGAAGCAGGCCGACGGGTATAATGATGCGACAACAATTGGACTTGGACCATAGGAGGGGGTGGAGGTGGTGCTGGCTGTGGTGATGAAGGAGGTGATGGTGGTGACAGAGGTGATGGTAGTGGTGGCATGTAGATTTCATCATCGGAGTCTGAGGAAGTCAACCGATCAGATGTACATTACATACTTGAAAAAAAGTGACATCAACACTAACATAATACTTCCTGCGCATTGGGTCATACGATCTATGCCCTTTTTGTGTCCTTGAGTACCTGACAAAGACACACTTGACTACTCTAGGAGAGAGCTTGTCAATAACTGGAGACAACTGTTGGACAAAGGAGATCGAGACAAACGCACGAGGTGTAAGTGAGAACAATTCTTTCTCAAGAAAGGCAAGAGAGAAGGGATTTTGCTCACCCAAGACTGACGAGGGCATGCGATTAATAAGATAGCATGCCGTAAGAAGAACATCACCCCAAAAATGATGCGGAGCACCGTTCTGAATGAGAAGAGTTCTTGTAACATAAAGCAAATGTTGATGCTTCCTCTCTGCAACACCATTTTGCTGGGAAGTATAGGCACATGATGTTTGATGAATAATTCCTCGGATTGAAAAATAATTGGAAAGAGCATGAGTACAGAATTCCAAAACATTATTAGTTCTCACAAATTTTACAGAAGAAGAAAACGCACTCTGCACTTCATTGAGAAAGTTCTTGATAACATCTCCAACTTCGGATTTATTCCTTAATAAAAAGACCTAGGACAGATGAGAGAAATCATCAATAGCGACAGATAAAACATGCGTCCCTGATGATCAGGAACACGACTGGGACCCCAAATATCTATATGAAATAACTAAAAAATAGAGCTACTGCTCCTACTCTGATGACTGGGGATGGTAGACCGATTATGCTTTCCCAACTGACATGCCTCACATTAAAAGGAAGAGTGAGGAGAGATCTAAGGCAGAACACGACACATTTTCTGGAGCGGGAGATGACCAAAGCGCATGTGCCACGTAAAGAGTGAGACATGTCCCATAGAATGAAAGGAAATGTTATCATAATGAGTTCGAACTAAGCAATGTTGCGATAGAGACCGCCCTACTTACGACCACACCCAATCACCTTGCCCGTAAGGATGCCCTGAAATACAAGAGAAGATGGGTCAAAATTAGCTCGACAATGTAGATCCTTTGTAATCTGACTAATCGATAACAAATTCATAGGAAAGTCAGGTGCATGCAACACATTCTGGAGATGCATAGAGGGTGTCAAGCTAATCTCCCCCTGTCTAGTGATCAGGGAATGAGTCTCATCTGCTATAACTGCAGTTTATCCTGGAGGAACCTATTTGTATGCTGTAAGTTGACCTCGGTCTCAACAAAAGTGATGTGTAGCACTGAAGTCCATAATCTATTTTATAACATCAGATCCACTACAGCTAGTAAATGCATAAGTACTACTTGAGGTACTGGAGGAAGCTGAAGCAACCACATCTGAAGGTCTCCAGGAGACTGATAAAGAAGTAATGGACTGGCAGGAGGTATAATGCCCCTCAATCGTGCTACAAGGTCATCAAATTGCAGATTTAAAGAAGAAGCAGCCGGGGGCTCAATCTTTTTAGCTACTCGAGCAGAAGAAAGAAATCCATGCTTGGAGTAGCATGTATCTTCTGTATTTCTAGGACGATAGCATTAAGTACATGGCTGACGAATACGACCTCTTCTTCCACGAGGTCCGCATCCACGGAACTGTGATGGGCCTCCTCGACCTCGGGAGGCAACCATCGCTGAAAAAGTCTGACTGGCAGTAGTGGATGGCACAGTGATCCTACTGAGCCAGCGGAAAGCGTCCTCCATGGGAGGAATATTGGTATCTGCCAAAATCTGGGAACGAGTAGTCTAATACTCAAGATCAAGGGCTGCCAGGAATACACCAACCATGGTGGCATTCCTATAAGTTTTTTGCTGCTCGGGAGTAGATGTGAGAGTCATGAAACTGTGGAGCTTCTCAAATATCCCACGCAAGGATGTATATAACGAATGAAGGTGTCGTATTCTGCTTGATAGTAAAAATATCATGCTGAAGTGCAGAATCTTTGTCTCATTCCTTTCCTGTGAATATGTAGGAGCGAGAATATCCCATATCACCTTCGCTGTGGACTGTTGTAACACATCATTGGCGATCTCTATCGCCAATGTTCCTGAAAGCCAAACCTTGACATATGCATCATCCGCCTCCTATAAGGCGTTAACCCCAGTCTTCTTAACTGGCTCTTCCTCGGTAAGAATGTGTTTCTTACATGTAATACTTCATCAGGCTCATTAACTGCATGGCCCACAATTCGTAGTTCGACCCATCCATCTTTACTATAGGCGCATGACCTCTGAAGGCATCTGTGTTGGGATATCTACCTTGCTTTCTGACATGAAAACTTGAGAAGACCAGGGTTGTAGACGAGACAAGCTTTTGTCTACATTGACATTGAGAGATTTGATTGCATGTGTAGATCCAAGCAATTAATCCCATCAAGAGAGAGGAGTCGGCAACGACACCCCTAGAGAGAGAGAGAGGCGTCGGCAACGACACCCCTAGAGAGAGAGGGGTCGATGGCGGCACCCCTATAGAGGGGTTGGTGGCGACACCTCTTGGAGAGAGGAGGTGCAGTGGCACCCCTGAAGAGAGAGGTGCGGAGACACCCCTAGAGAGAGAGAAAGGGCGACGACAGTGGCCCTTAGCAGCGGCAGCGGGGAGCTGAGAACAAGAGAGGAGAGGCAGCGACAGTGGGGCTAGGGTTAGGGTTTGTGGGGGTATGTGAGCTCCGATTTAGGACCACCGCTTTGATACCATGTTAGGAAAAATGAGAAAATATGTTTATTACCTGAATTCTAGGCTCTCTTATATAGGGGAGAGACCTATGGGTAAATTACATATGATAGATAGAAAAACAGAAAAATAAGAAAACAATACAAAGACATAAATAAAACTCTACACGTTGAAATCCTGGAAAAAGAAATACAAGAACATTTCAATTTCGGTGACCTAAAGAAAAGGAAATTTCGATGGAATTTCGTTGAAGTTTGAGGTCATTAGTATCTCCTAGAAGAACCTGTCTTTCATGCAAAACCCATTGATCTGGAACCGTACTCCCTAAGGAGCGGGATGAAACCATGAGAGAAAGCCTCAAAGGACCAGATCTTTTATCGAAGAATCTCAATGAGTACAGGTGGTGTGGGGGTTTCTTATATAGCCCTGCAACCATAATACTCATCGATGTGGGACTAAATATGAGTGGGGTAATTGGATCTTGGATAGATATAATTACCCATCTATTACATACTCCAACAATAACTTTTTTATATTGCGTATTTAGTTCGTGCTATCATGTTGTATATTTAGTTTATGTTGTAAATAGAATAATATATAAAAAAAGGAAAAATTAGGATGGGGGCGCTGCCCCCTGCAATCACTGCAGGGGGGGGGGTAGAGGTACACCTGCTCCCCACTATACCCCCTAGGTGGCACGTGTGAGACATTGAACGGATCCTCAACTTGGTTCAACATAACACATGGTTAGGATTGAAGGCATGTCAATAGTTTATGCTATTCGATTTGTATTATTATTAATGCTAGTGCTTCTTTGTTACTACAAACATCTACATAGGATTAAGTTATTTATTTTTATATGCTATTCATTCTGTGACTGCGCCAAGGAGATTTGGACTGCCACAGATATCCATCGGGTTGACCTCTCTTCACACACAAGGTTTTGTGATGCGCTGATGACCAATCAATTTAGACCCATGGAGGAGCTATTGTGTTTTATCGCCATGATCTGGGCTATTTGGCTTTTGCAGAATGGCATGATTTTCCTGTCAGAAAGATTCTATGTGACAATTTAAGACATCTTGCTAGATCTCTTCTCGAGATTTGAAGATTATAAAGCTGTACTTACCTTGTATTTTATATAATATATGAATGAGGCAGGGACCACTAGAGTGTTTCCCCCTTTTCGGCTTCAAAAAATGCTATTCATTCATTGCTAATGCTATTGGTTAATATATTTACGCTATTCATTTTTATAAATGCTAATTTTAATAGGTATAGTATAGAAAGTGTACAAATCTGTGTAAATATATAAGAATATATGTATAAACATTGATTATATAATTTAAAACAATTTAAAAAATTTTAAACCGATTAAAGGACAACTAAATCTGATTAGTCTCTCGACTGCCAATTAGTCCTTAATCAGTGACCTGACTGATCGAGTATGGACTACAGATTTCTGCAACCTTGATTAGTTCTAATTTCTTTATACATATATGATTTTTTTAAAGAAATAAGAGGAAAACACACACGAAGTTCTAAGTTCTATACATATATTTACATGTACATATTGGTTATAAGTACTATAATTATTGAGGTAGTATGCATCCACACATGCAATGCCTTAAATGCCAGATTATATTTAGTTTCGGTAAAAATAGAAAGAGAAATTAGGCGGAGTTTCGGTGAAATAGCCATAAATTGGGGAAATTAATTAAAAACTCATTTTTTAAAAATAAGATTTCTAATATTTTCAATCAATAAATGAGATAGAAACAAGTAGATGTTTTTCTAAACTAAGATGTTAATATGATACGTTACCTTAAATTTCCATCTAATTTCTCAAATATCCGTATTATGCTTTTAAGAACCATAATCAGATTTGGAAACAGAAATAGAAGCCATTAGTTTTACGTTTTGAACATGAAGTAAATAGTGATACATGCAATAATAAAAAATAACAAAGCCTTTTCCTACTTTAAATAGGGTTGGCTCCATGGATTCTTGCTCAAATCCATGTTGAAACAACAACAAAGCCTTCTCACACATTAAGTAGGGTCGACTACATGGATTCATTGCCTCCACTCAGATCTATCTTGGACCATTCTCGAGCTTATATCCAGATAACTAAGATTCCTTCGGATAGTCTCATTTAAATACTTCTTGGGACTTCCTCACCCTCTCTTAGTTGGCTCAACATACCAAATCTCACATCTTCTAACTGGTGCATCAACTGACCTCCTTTGCAAGTGTCCAATCATCTTAAGCGGTTTCATCTCATCTTATCATCTATTAGAGTGACATCAACCTTCTAATCGCATCATTTTGAATTCGATCTTTCGTATACGACAACACATCCACATTAGTATTTTCATTTCGGCTACTATCACATAGAACTGTAGAGGCTCCTCTCTAGTTTAGCCAACTTCCATTTATTCAATGAGTAACATCTCCATTGATTTCCCATCATGTTACACAATAGATCCTAGGTATCTAAAAGAATCTTTCTTCTGAATGTTATTGTCTCCAATCTAGCTTAGTTCCTTTACCACTCCTTTCGTCACATGTCCACTCCATATATTTTGTCTTTGCCCCACTTATATGAAATCCTTTATTTTCCAAGGTATGCCTCTAATCCTCAAGATTCACACTTACTCCATCTCTAGTCTCATCAATCAACACAATGCCATCGGAGAATAATATACACCAAGGTATCTCATCCTAAATGTGACTAGACAACTTGTCTGTAATCCAAGTAAAAAGGAATGGTCTCAAAGCTGGACCTTGGTGCAGACCGATGCTGATGCCAAAATAGTCGATCGTCACAGTCTGGATCCTTACACAAGAAGAAGCCCCATTATACATATCTCTATAAGGTTAATATATTGGATATGTACTTGTCTCTTTTCCAAACTTTTCACAAAATCTCTCGTGGGACTGACATAAATGAATGGATTTATTATTCGTGAGGCCATGGGGTTCTCTTACATAGAGAGGAGAAAGCCTAGAGGGAAAATTATATAATAAAGATATATGAAATATATAAATATAAATAACTCTCAACACTCCCCTCAAGATGAAGCATAGAACAAACATAAGGTGAAAAGTTAAAAGCACCTAATTGTCGCAAATCAACTTCGTGAGAAGATGCACGTCAATAGCTAGGTCTGTTAGAGCAAATTTGATCCACACTATCTTAGTGTTCCCCTGCGCCATAACTCTGCCTTCGGACTCATCAATCAATTTAGCAACCACAGTTTGCTTCTTGTTTTCTATGAGACCAAAGAAGTTCCTATGAAAATAGCAAAACCCGAGGCATAGTTCTTGTCTTTAGGACATAATGCATCGTCAACATTTGCACATGACATGATGGCAAGATATGCTACTATGCTGAATAACAACCTTGTACTTGGAGAAAACTTCATATACCTTAGGATCATGTAGACTACATCCATGTGAGCTTGTCGTGGTTGCTCCATAAAGTGTTTGATTTTGCTTACTGCCAATGAGATATCGGACCTGGTAGTAGTCACGTAGAGGAGCTTCCCATCAAGCTCCTGGTATATCCTCTTATTCACCTTATCTGTGTCATCATAAACATAAAGCTTCGTGCTTGTATTCATGGGAGTGGTGACATGTCTACAGTATGTCATGCTTGTCCCTAGAAAGGAGATCTGTAACATACTTCCTCTGGGTCATCACAAGACTTATCTGATTCCTGGCAAACTTAAGTCCAAAGAAGTACCGTAGTTCGCCAAAGTCCTTGGTGACAAACTGCTATACAAGGAATTCCTTATCCTCGCTGATACCCAGTAAGTCATCTTTAGTAACAATGGTATATGTTGAGGGAAAAAGAATTCATTAACTTTATGAGAGGCCCTAGGGTTTTCTTATATAGAAGAGGAACCTATTGGGCAAATTACAAGAATGCGACGAAAGAAATAGAAAATAAGAAAACAATAATAAAGATAACTAATATCTCTGCACCCCCTCAAGCTGGAGCGTAGATATCGATCAGACTCAGCTTGGAACAACATCTTTGATAAGGTCCTTTGGCTAGAGCCTTTGTAAGTACATCTGCTGTTTGATCTCCAGAGATGACATGCATAATGGCGATAAGACCCTTCTGTATCATGTCACGAGTGTAGTGACAATCCATCTCTATGTGCTTTGTCCTCTCTTGAATGGCTGGGTTGTTGGCAATGAAAAGAGCAACCTGATTAGCACA
>JAZKJV010004621.1:0-49048 GCA_037367405.1 Ottelia alismoides
TATATATACATCCAGGTCCTTGCTAGCTCACATTACGTGGACCCCCACGTGAGGTAGCCATGTTGTAGAGAACCAACCCTGGTTTATTTATTTGCCTTTAATATATAAAATTTGTAATTAAGTATTAAACTTCTGATGTATTTGCGCGGAGAACCTCTTCTTTGTTTTTTATTGCAAATATACCCATGTTAGGCTTGTAAATTTAATTATGTCTTTTATTTTTAATTCAATAGCTCCCGTGCTTGTAAATTCTTGTAAAGATCTCGGTAATTGTTTGATATTATGTTTATTCATGTCATGAATTTTATTTAGCAATTACTTGCATTTTTCATTTGTCAAAAATCATTTTGGAGATATTTAACTTTTATTTAGATATAAAAAATACAAAAAAATAGAAAAGCACTTTTAAAAATTCCAAAAAATGTATATTATATATTATTATAAAACATAACATCTGACCAAAAATCATAAAAAATACAAAAAGAAAGCCTTAATAATAGAAAACCCTCCTAACCCTAAAAAATTAACAAAAAATATATAAATCCAAAAAAATAGTTTTCTTTTGTATATTTTTATATACTATATATTACCTATTTAAAATAATTTTTGAGAAATTTTGAACCCTATTTTCTATTTTTAAATCTCAAAACAATTTACCTATTTATTAACTCCATACTTTGGAGTATCTTAGACTTTAAAAATACCTAAAATTTAGCAAAAATCACCAAAGAATTCACAAGAAAAGAGAAAAATATAAAAAAGACAAAAATAGTTTATTTTGTAATTTTTGAATATCTATAGCTATATATATATATATAGTATAAATATAAAACCTTATATAGCCTATATAGACAAATATATACACACATACTTATATAATATCAATATATATCATAAATAATTTTTATATATACTCAAATTTAAAAAAGACTGTGCATTTATATATTGTCTGGATTTTTACATATTTATTATATATTTTATATAGTACTTATATTATACACACTGTTATATATAGATATATATACTTATTGCATATTAAAGAGAAGAAGAAACTAAAAATTAGAAATATAAAAAGAAAATAAAAATTAAAACAAATTAAAAAAATGTGAAAACATTAGAGATCTATAAAAATATAAAAT
Source organism: Ottelia alismoides (assembly GCA_037367405.1). Classification (NCBI taxonomy): domain Eukaryota; kingdom Viridiplantae; phylum Streptophyta; class Magnoliopsida; order Alismatales; family Hydrocharitaceae; genus Ottelia; species Ottelia alismoides. Next base: position 1,140 of record JAZKJV010004621.1, read on the forward strand.
CTCCACAAGAAGGTAAATGCAAAAAAAAAACATGAAAATAGTTGTTTATTTTTGTAGACAATAATTATTTGCCTATTCATGTATTTGCTCTCAATGGTTCGACCCATGTACTTGCTTGACTATATACATTTATTTGTATGGTATAATATATTTTACCCCGCATAATTTCATAGATTATCTTAGAATATGGGTTGATTATTGATTTATTAGAATTGGTTGAGTTCGAGTATTGGAAAACATTCAATACAATGATTGTTGGACCCAATTTGTCAGGCACCGCAGGACATCCAAGACCAGTCATTAGGAATCTCGTGAATCCATACTATCAAATGGCGTCGTTTCCGAGGATCAATGTCAGATAGGATACTTGTGCATATAGCTATTTTATTTCCTTATCTATTATTTATTTTTTATATTCAAATAATTGATTATCTATTTTAATCATTTCTCATTATTGGCTTTTCTGTGAGGGACCCGCTACACGGGGATGTTCTTCTAGGAGGATGATTCAGCCAAGTACAATGGGACCGGCCCTTTCTTTACAGGACAATAGGAGAGGATAGAAGAGAAGACCAAAGAGAAGAAGAATAATAGCCTAGCAATTATTTGTCTTTTTAATTTATATTTTAATTTTATGAAAGAGAGACATTTTTGTAAAATAATTATAATAACTAGACTCTCTAGATACTTGAACTCTCTGAGGTCTCTTGCTTGAGTGATTGTTTACTTGGGGACCTCGTCAACTTTTTTTGTAGTTTTCCCGCCTTTCTTTTATTTTATTTCTTGAGTTTTGATTTTTTTTCTATTTTCTTTTACTTTGTTTTGTGTGTTTGAAACCCCTAGATTTTAGGATTGTATTTGATTGAGCCAGGTAGACATAGGTCCATACACATAAATGAATTCTGCACATATAGATTGTTGGACATGTTAAATAATAAATTTGTGCTTCCTGAATTGAGTTCTTGTTATGACAATTATCTCTTGCACACATTTAGGATAAAATCTATTTTACATGTGGATCATTTTTACATGTAGACTGCTGAAGAAGTATGCATTCCTATCTCTAGCATTCATAATCATTATTTTTCGTGCGTCGGCTCTTCCTGACTCCTTCCCCTATTTTCTTTGAATTAGGCAATAAAAGGAATCGGAAAATTTATTGATGTTTCCTTTCTCAAAAATACAAAAAATGATAACTAATAATATTGGGATTGTTAATTCTAATTGACCCTTAAAACTAAATGTAAAGGACAAAAAACATTATTTTGGGGAGAGTAACCCCCTCAATGGTCATAGGTACATTCATACGGAGTGAGACATGCAAACTTCATGAATAGATCCCTCATCCCTAGAATTATGACCTAAGAACTTGGGTTGGCTCTCAAACCCTATTATTATTGCAAGCACTTGCCACAAACTATAGATGAAGTGGTCCTGATGTTTTTGAAGGTGTGTTATGATAATTACTGCATTAAAAAGAAAATAAAGAAAAGAAAATGAAATAAGTTGGGATGTTTTTGTTTTAACTCATCCTCATAAAGTCAAAGTTTGGAGCTAGCTTGGTCAGACCTTTGGATTATTAGTTTCTGCGGAACCTTATTGGGAATCGAATTTGAAACTCATCAATCCATAAGAACCACAAACCTTTGTTCAAGTCTCCTTGATAGCTAGGTCATAAAAAGTCTACATCATACGCAAAAACTTATGACTGTGAATCTGACTTGTTCAGTGTAAGTGATATGTAGCTCCCTACGACTGAAATAACAAAGAGATTGGACTGCCTTGTCCAACATGATGACCCTAATTCCCTAATCTGGCAACTCTTTCCTCAAGGAGCGGGTCTCCCCTTCTAAGTTCAAGTACAATCAGCTCATGAAGAGGGGGGAGAGAAGAGAATGAACGATAGCTAGTGTAGCTACCTATCCTAGGATGCTTGACCTATGTAGCAAAATCATCCAGCCACATGCACCATAGTTACTTTGACTTTGAAGAACAAGTTTGCCTATAGATACATGACTATGACATGAATTGAATTTTTCTTTATTTTTGATCGTCTAACCTATTCGGAGTTTTTATTGCATACTTTTTTTGAAAGTTTATGTACAACAACATTTACATAAGGGATTTTTCCTCTTGAGCAAGTAGACTATCCCTCTTTTGAAGCTTTATTGCAACCCACAACATCATGTCTTTAGACCTAGTCGCTACTGGATCGGGTTGGGTACGCTTGCCTCAAAGTGGGATGATCGTGTGTGTCTCATACCGGCAAATCCGACCCCCTCGCCACTCCAATTGTGTTGAGCAAAATGTAAGGTGCATGCGTCCAAGTTAGGTCACTATCGATAAGAGTCATGTGTATGTCTCGAAATATTCTAGTTAGGCAATCAAGATGAAATTGAACCTAGCCCTGTGTTCACAAAGAATTAACTCTAGGAGACCTGAAGAGACTCAATTCCAGTTCCTATAAGGATATTGTGATTAAGTGGATTAAGGTCCAACCAAGCTCCAATCTTCATATTTTACTTAGATCAACTCAAATGTCAATAGCATTCTGAAAAATGCAAATGCAATGGAAAATATATACACACACATGTGTGTGTGAAATATTTTTCTAGATTTGAACCTTTTACAGATTTTTAAAAAAGTTGTCCTATTTTTTATGTAATATTGAAGAAATTTTGCAAGCTTTTAGGTTTTTTAAAGTTTGAAATTCTTAGGAGTTTTAATAAAGGGTTGGTGACTGGTTATTTACAAACATTTACAAAGGATGAAAATCATTTTCCAAAGATTTTTCAAAGTAGTTTACAACAATTTTCCAAATCATTTACAAATTAATTTATCACATATATTTGTTATAACATATATTTTTTGTAAGGCATTTAAATTATTTTCCTATTTATAAAATACAAAAACATTGCATTTTATCATCTTTGCTATTTAAAAACTCATAAAATTATAAAATGTTTGGAAAAATGCTAAAAAATTCATGTATGCTTATTTAGTCATTACATCTCATGTCCAAATATTTTTGCAAAATATAAAACAAAACCCCTAAAAATTGTAAAAACTAAACCTTATAAACCTTATAAAACTTGGCAAAATTTCCACAAAATTCCCTAAATATTATTTTCTATTTTTGATTTTTATTATATATAGTATATATTAAAATTAGTTTAGGTTTATTTTCTCACTTATATATATATATATATATATGAATGCCTAAATAAAGTTATAGGTTTATCTTCAATGTTTTAGCTTATTTCTATATTTAAAAATCCATAAAAAATACAAAATTCCCTAAATATCCCAAAAAAATAGAGAAGAAAAGTAAAATCCTAAAATATTTATTTCCTTTTATTTAGACTTTATTTTATCTTATTTAAAAATCCATAAACATATTTTTTTCTTCTTTTTTATCTATATATCATATATATGAACTATATTATTATCTATTTTATTTTCAAATTAAAATTTACAAAACTTGAACAAAAATATAAATATTAAAAACAAAAAAGAGAAGAACAAAAAATCCAAAAATAACTAAGTAAATAATAATTTAAATAGAGATTTGTTAGTGGTAATTGATCTCTATTTATTCTCCCTCTACCTCGTTTTTCTCTATGTGGTTCGACACTCTATATACTTATATTATATATATATTTTATAGAGTTAAATATATAAATTTTGACTCATACATTTCTCATTGATTTTATCTTTGATTGTGGGTTGATTGTTGACTAACTCAGATTTTGAGTTCGACCGCACATCGATTGCTTGGACAATGGTATGTTCATGTCATTATTGACTTCACTAGCCATCTTTGGTTGCCTTTGAAAACCTTTAATTAGGCCTGAGGTATCTCCGTTTGGAGAGAGTTACAAGGTTATGATTATGTTGAGGCTTGAAATGAGAAACAACCCAATCATATGAGAAGATATATAGCTAATTGACATCAAATCTTTGCAGTCTGTCCTCACCAATCCAACATGTCTCTCCTCTTTAAAAAATTTGGAATCATCACTATCATCACTTTATACTAGATAAATGGGCATTCTTTTTGATATAGATCTAGTAAACCCTTCTTTCCAACAAACAATGGACTTGACATTAATGATCTTTTCTTTGGTGTCTTTGTCATTACCAATCCTAGAGCTGTCTTTTCTAACATCAAACCCAATATTCGTCGCATATAAATCCATAAAAAAATATATGCATCGTCGATCGAACTAAAAACATCCCTATTTCAGGTGTGTCGTCGATCGAACTAAAAAAACATCCCTATTTCAGGGTCTACATCCTCAAACTTTCATTAATTGATTAATTTGAATTGATATTGACAATAAAATGGCTTATTAAAAGAATCATTTAAGAAAATAAATAAGACTATAACTCTATATTACACTAAATATAAAAACAGAATATGGAGTGTAAATTTAATATAGGAAACGTAACAGTATATTTTTTTGCTGCAAAATGGAAAAAAGAAGTAACATTTAGTATATTTGAAGGAATGGACTATAAAAAAATTCAACGAGAGAACAAATGAACTCTCAACACATTAGAAACAACAAAAGTTTGAAGGAAGAAGATTGTATACTAGGGTAGAAAGTTATAAATTATTTCAATAATTAAAACTTAACTTCAGAATGTAAAATATATGGAACATATTGTAACTATGGAGCATGCAAAACAATAAAATTAGCAAATGTTTGAAGGAATAAGATTGTAAAAGTTGTAGTAGATTATAAATTATTTTAATAAAATGCAAAACTGAACATCATAATATAAAAATGTAGGGAATTATTGTAACTATCGATCATGCAACACAATAGAATAAGAAGATGTTTGAAGGAATAGGATTGTAAAATGTTGTAGCAGATTGTAAATTATTTCAAAAAATGTAAAATTTAACATCATAATGTAAAATGTATCAATTATGGTAACTATCGATCTTGCATCACAATAGAATCAGCAAATAAGGAATAAGATTGTAAAATGTTATAACAGATTGTAAATTGTTTTCACTAAATGTAAAACCTAACATCAGAATGCAAAAGGTAGGGAATTATTGTAACTATCGAGCATACAAATTGAATTTTGAAGATAATATGTTCAACAATGGAGCGAGATTAGTAATGAATTTTTACCACATGATTACAATATTTATTATTGTAAAAAATGCTCAAATACAAATAAATATGAATGTATTATGATTTGTAAGGTATTATGGTAATTATTGAGCATGTAATGATAGACTTACTGAATTATGAAGATATTCAAGCACCAATGGATCGAGCATTAACTACAAATAGATATGAAGAACAGAAAAATAAAAGCTAACTGAATCATGGGATACTAGAACCAAGGATTCCAAAGAATCCTCTATTTCATCTCAAGATCTGATAATAAAAAATAAAAATAGTAAAAATCAACAGCAAATTAACTCATGATTTGGATAAACAAAATAATATCAATAGTAAGATATTACCAGAATGATGTCGAGATCATCAAAAGGAATCATTGCGACCACTGGGATTTATTGTAGAAATGATGAAGAATCCATGGAAATGGAATTGAAAGTCTGTACTTCATATTCGACGATGGCGATGACTATGTCACTGCATGTTTTTCGATGACAAATGGAAAGATTGCCTGTAAAATTAAATTAGAAATTAATTATTTTGATAATTATCTTCACGCAAATCATGGTTTCAATTGATACGAGAGAGAAGACTATTGAAATAGAATTGTAATGGAAAAAGAGATCAGTGGAAATGCGGATTAAGGCAGTTTTGTTGGGGACTGTAGATTGAGATCGACTGGCTGATGTGGTGTGTCGCACCAACTTTATGGAAAGGTGGCACCTTATGTCGTGTTTTTCCTATATATATATATATATATATATATATATATATATAGGAAATTTTCCAATGAGGGGCACCTTTCCTGGATGCATGGAAAGCCACATCAATTTAAGCATTTATTCTATTTATTTTACACATTCTAACTCCATAAATTTAATACTAAATATTAACATAATATGTATATCATGAAAGATTTATGAAAATATTAATATGTTTGACATTAAATGTCTGTTACAATATGGATGATATATTTTACATAACTGTATTATCATCATTATTTTACAATATGTGGTTCAAATTTACAATATTGTTACGTAATTTACAAATTTGGTAGTGGCTTTCTGAATTTCAGGAAAGACCCACCTCATTAGAAGGGCTCCATATATATATATATATATATATATATGGAAAAAATGGGGCTGCCCCGCCCCATTTTTCGGCCTCTTTTTTATTTATTTTTTTTGGAAAATAAAACCACGTATATTCATCCATATATCCCTCCTATATGCCATTCGAATTTCGTCAGAAACAGAGACTCCTACGGCCTCCATCTCGATGATATCGATTTAAAAAAATCATGTTACCGTTAAAAAATTATTGTCCGGATCGAAGCCGTAGGAGTCTCTGTTTCTGACGAAATTCGAATGGTATATAGGAGGATATAGGGATGAATGTACATGGTGTTATTTTTCAAAAAAATAAAAAATTACCCAAATAAGGCGGGGGCAGCCACATATGACCCTATATATATATAGGGTAAAATGGGGCTGCCCCCAGGGAGTAGCCAACTTGGCTACTCCACCCCTATTTTCCCCTCATTTTTTATTTTTTTGCAAAATAAAAATTTGTATATTCATCATTATATCCCTCCCACATTCTACTAAAATTTCGTCAGAACAGAGACTCCTAAGCCCTCCATCCAGACGTCATTTTTTTAACGGTCGCAGGATTTTTTAAATCGACCATGTTTGGATGGAGGCCGTAGGAGTCTCTGTTTCTGACGAAATTTTAATAGTATGTGAGAGGGATATAATTATGAATATACAAATTTTTATTTTTCAAAAAAATAAAAAAAGAGAGAAAAATAGGGGTGGGAGTAGCCAAGTTGGCTACTCCCTGAGGGCAACCCCATTTACCTCATATATATATATATATATATATATATATATATATATATATATATATATATAACACTCACACCCACCCCCTTGCACACACATCCACACACGCGCTTGCACACGTACGCGCATACACATAAAAAGCGGGCCTTTCAAATGAGGTGGGAGTTTTCCCGTTATGGAGGAAAGCCCATTCAAGGAGCCATTAGATATCAACCTAATGACGGCATTTACATTCCTTAATCAAAAGAATATTTCGATTATCTTCATCAAATTTAAAATTTAACCATTTAATATTTCAAGCTGCTATTTTTAGCTTATTGATTTGGCATCTTTTCGTTGATGTTTTTAATTCTTTCATCAATATTCAATGGAGTATTTAGCCAACATTGGAGAAATTACGTGCAATGCAATGCAAAAGGCCTCTTTGTATAGTTTGTATTCCATTTGCAAAATCAGTGTAGTGAACTATAAAATGAAAATTAAATTAGTAATGTTTTGTTTGGTTTTACGTTCTCAATCAATAATTTCAAGTGAAATGTGTATTCAGTTTATAGAGTCTATATGGTTCCTTGTAAATGAATTGCATATTTGCATTACAATATTTTTCATATTTTCTTGAAGCCAACATGTATTGAAAGGATGGTGTGAAAGCACGATGGCTTTCATAAATTTGTACTTTCCTTTGTAAATTTTGTATTGTGTTCTGCAAAAAGAATCAGTAGTAATATCCCAAGATTCTTTTTAAAAAAGCAACATGTAAAAAATAAATGCAAATATAACATGTATATCATCTAAATCCTCATGTATATTTAGTGCGATACAAAATAGGAATTAAGCTCACTCCACGATACATCGGAGTTCGATAATGAAGATATATATCCTTTACCCAAATTTATTTTTCGATAGTGAAGTTCTATTGGTGGGATCTCTTTAGGGTTCGTTTGGTTGCAGGATTGGGTAGGGTTGGGTTGGGCCAACTCGGGGTACCCCTCCTTTCAAACATCTCAATCCTCCTCACATTTTACTATTTACAGGATACCTCAACCCAACCCAACCATGCACAACCCTAAGAGATGTCCATGAGGTGAAACATGACATGGATTGTTGGAATCATATACTCCATTGACAATACATGATGCTCATATCAAGATATCCTTCAGTAGACACCATTATATCCCAAGTCAAACTATTCCAAAGAGAGGAGGCAAAAGTTGGATAAGGTCCTTTTTAGGGCATATGATTCCTCCATGTTCTTGGTACTGACACTAAAGTAAAATTTAGTTGATAGACATATAGTGGATATAGAATATGCACATGACTAGAGCTTTTTTCCATTAAAGGTATGGGCTTGACAAGAATACCTGATCAAGGTATGAGATTTATAAAATTCCATGTATAGGCATCGATCGGCGAACGGTTCACCGGTCGGCAAATTGTTCGCCGATCATTGTTTCCCCAGCTAGTTAGCGCTGATTGAATTATATATATATGTATTAAAAATAATATATAATATTATTTCGAAAAACTTTTTAAATTTTATATTATTAAAAATAACTGACAAGTTCAGCGTCGATTGAATTTTATATATATTAAAATAATATATAATATTATTCTGAGAAACTTTTAAATTTTATATTATTAAAAATAATATGTAAAACACAAACTTTTCACCGAAAACGTTTCCAATAATTTTATATTATTTTTAATAATATAAAATTCAAAAAGATTTCTACAGTAATATTATATATTATTTCTAATATATATAAAATTCAATCCGACTTCAAACATGCATGTCAGTGATGTTTAATAATATAAAATTTAAATTTTCGGAAATATTTTATATATTATTTTTAATATTTATAAAATTCAAATAGGTGGTCAACATGTCAGGTTTTTATAATATAAAATTTAAAAGTTTTTCGAAATAATATTATATATATTTTTAATATATATATATAATTCAATCGGTAGAGGAAAGCAGCGATCAACGAATGATTTACCGATCCAGACAAGGAATTTTTTAAATCCCATGTCCTGATTGGATATTCTTGTCAAGCACATAACTTTAATGGGAAAAAGCTCCATGACTATGGTCCCATTGACGTCCGATGTGCCCATATCATGATGGACTGCAATCCTTTGTCCACTGTTGATCGTTTATTTTCAAATTAATTATTTATTAGTAGATGCATGAAAGGTCATAACTCCTTTCTCAAACGTTGACCTTCGCATGTAGAGACGAAGAGAGAAAGATAGGTTTGGGATCCCCGCATGTTCCCTAAGCATGTTAATATCGTCTGCATACGTGCATATAAAAAAAGACGTCAGCTGAAAATACGCCAAAAGGTGGGGTGCGTTTGGTTGGCGGGTTAAATTGGTAGAGGATAATCCATTTTTGGATTTTAGTGTTTGGATATAGGGTTAAACTGGGGGTGAGTTAGAAGTGGGTTTGGGGTGATATGATTGTATTTAAGTTTGAAAAAGTGAGTAGTTATTGTGATGTGATTGTATTGAAGTTTGGAAAAGTGAGTAAAAATGGAGTAGTTTATAATTTTTATATGATATAATGGTATAATATATTATTTTTTGATAGGATTGATTATGTAAAATTGATTTATTTAGTTTTTAAAAAAGGAATAAAGTGTGGCCCATGAGGAGAGAGAGGGATGCGAGTTAAGGAGGGTAAACTCCCCCAAGGGGAGGGTAACCCGGTAGCCAAACGCTACCTTAGTTTTTAGGGTTCTTTTATATTTTAGCCCTTTTAGATTCTAAAATATCAATTACGCCCTTCTTTTTTTTCAATGTCAATTGTGCTCTACCTTCGAGGACAATTAACAATTGTGTCCGTCAGATTAGTTTCCGCCCGTTCACTTCCTTAATGAGCATTATCTCGAGGGTACAAGTGTAATTGGCAAGAAAAAAGAAGGGTTAGCTAACTTTGCTAAATTTTGAACTAAAAAGTTAACAAAGATTAGTGAAATTTTTGAAAAATGACAACGGATAAGCATTGCTAAATGCATCATCACTAATGATATAATAACAGATATGACATTCTTTGTTAATTTCAAGTATTAAAAAAATTCTAAACGAATAATATCATCGATGGTGTTGCCAATACCACTAAATCAGTGTTTGAAGTAGATCACTGATGAACTGCATCTTTCAACTTCATCAGTTGCCTCGTAACTGCTCCATAGGCATTGAAATAACATCTCTGGAAAATCCTTCAAGAACACATCTGCCACTAAAACAAATAGCAAAGAAGCAAGTGGACATCATTACTTTACCCCTCTCTAAGATTGGAAGAAACCACTCTGGTATCTTCCATTTATCAGAATCAAACATGATTCCATAGTAACATATTTCTTCATTCCGAAAACCCACCGCTCAAGAAATTCTCGTCTCACGAGAGAGGCTTAAATGAATCTCCAATCAACAGAGTCATTAATTTTTTTTGAGAAGTCAACCTTCCAAAGCACTCCTGCAGACTTTTGCCTTCTATAATTTGATTTAATCTCAATTGTCATCACCACAATATCCATATTGCTCCTATATTCACCGACATAAGGGTAATATTGTGGATTTTCTAAGAATATAAAGCATAAGTGTAATTGCGAAAAAATATGGATATAAATATGGGATAATTACACCCATAACTCTGAGTAATTCCTCAATCTCAATCATAACCCTGCATAATCGTGAATTACATGAGAAACCCCGAGTAATCCTTAACTCTTACATGACATAACACTGTGTCATGTTCTGTTTGAGATGGGCGTTATGTTTGACGGTTTCCGTTAAAAAAATACAATACTACCCCTAATATCCATTCTTATATACAAAATATGCCATTCTTCCTCTCCCTCTACATCCTCCTCCAGGCCGGCGAGTCGATGCCGGCTGCCAGCAACCCCCTGCCCCCCCGCGCCCGAGCAAGCTCCTGCTCTGCCAGCTCGAACCCCCCTCCTGTCGACGTCGACTGCCTGCAACCCCCTGCCCGCCGCCATCATTGCCCCCCCCCCCCCCCCCGTCCCTCTCCGCGAGCTCCTGCTCCCCCCCCCCCCCCCCCCGTCGACGAGGCATTTACGGTGGATAGCTTCACAGCCTCCCATCTCGGAGAAGCCAACGTCCTCAGATTCCCTTTACGTGAGGCACCTCTGGGATGTTCTCTTCGAAGACGACGAGGGGGAAGTGGACCCATCCATCGGAAGGGAACGCACATACACGGATCGGAATCACAAGCCCGTTAGACCCATTCGACGTGCACGGCCGCCTCAGCTGGAGCCCTACGGGGCACTGGAAGCCCCATCTTTGGTCGAAGATGAGCGCCTCAATCTCATGGACTGGCGCAATAACAGAGATCTCGTCGTTGCCCTGGGAGATAATGCCATACTTGTCAGCAGCGAGAAATACAACCGCGATCTGTTCCATGTCTCTGAGCTTGTTTCCGTGGAATACGAAAATGGACCCGTCACCAGCGTTGCTTGGGCTCCCCCTAACACCGCCAACAAACACCGGATCGCTGTTGGGTTGAACAGTGGCCGTGTGCAGCTAAGGGATACCAGCTATGAGATACAGGTTGCCGTGGGGGGGGGGGGAGCTCGGTTGACGCGGGGGCGGGGGAGCTCTGCAAGTCGGTGGGGCGGGGAAGATCGGTTGCGGGAGACCGGCAACCCACCGGCGAGGGATGGAGGAGGAAGAAGGGGAGGGGATCAGGACAATATTTTTTATTTTTTTAATTTAGCATCCGTTGGATAGATTAAGGGTTAGATTAACTCAATAGTATGGTTGGGTTAAGGAGAAAACTAACAGAAGGTCATGAGTGTGAGACGGATTGACTACTCAGGGTTTCTCGTGTAATTCGCGATTATGCAGGGTCATGATTGAGATTGAGGAATTACTCAGGGTTATGGGTGTAATTATCCCTATAAATATTATTAGGAAAACTAGAAAGGGATATAATAAATATCAAATTCATATAAATACGTCTAAAATTAACGATTTGAAAGCTATTTAAACTATAATTAGTGATAAATATTGTTAATCTATCGCTTCTCATAGTGTAGCCATGGCAATTTCATGTGAAGGCATCATTTGTTGTTGTTAAAAGGAGACATCTGCATGCATAATGTGGGAAGAGAGATGTGATACACATTAGGGAGAAAGGGAGAGGTAATATTGAATAGTAGGCACACATGGATGTAGGCGTGTTCAATTTTTTGGGGCCAAATGGGTACCACTCCGATCCAATGATCTGACCTAATTTCACATGTACCTTTGAAAAAATATTCGAATCGGGTGTTGTGAAATGTCAACCCGTTAAAAGGGAGTAATCCGGTGGAAAACCCATTGGGTACCAGGTTGGGGTATTCGGCCTTTGGTTAACGAGTGCCCCATCAGAAACTCGAAAAGTCTCGCTCATCTTTTCCTTCACGAATCCTGGGTAGGGCTTGCACTCTAGGGCTCGCCGCCCAAGGCATCCCCTCCTCCACACCTCGCCGTCCGGCGCAACCCCTACTCCACAACTGTCCTCCCAATGCAGCCCCTCCTCCATGCCTCGCCACCTGACGCAACCACTTCTCCACACATTGTCACCATTGTCGCTCTCTGTTCCTCCATACCACTGCAGTGATATCAGTCGTCGATGAGGCTGCATCCCTCCTCTATGCCTCACCGCCCGTGCATGTCTTACTCGTCGTCTTTGTCCTCTTATTCTTCTTCTAGTTTGGGAAGCACATGTGTTCTCTTTTTTAGTACATATCTAAATCATCTGGTGGTTCAAACCTCATAAATTACATATGGTCTGAGTGTGGATCTCTCCTCGTGTGGATCAGTCAAAAAATTCACAGGTAAATGATCATGCTCAGATTAATAAAGATGAAATCTTAAAGTTCTTGCAACTTATACTTTTCCCTGGTGCATGTTAAAGTTTTCTTGTTCAGTGATTACAAGAAACTGTAGTAATCAGCTGAGATCCAGCAGGTAAATGATCATGCTCTGATTAATAAGTAAAATATTCTTAAAAGTTCCTAATGGAGCACATTTTGATTCCTTGAAGCTCCATTAAAAGCCTTGTTACCTGTCATCAGTGAGAAAATTGTATGGACAAATCTATTTTATCCTATCTTATGATTAAAAGTAGATCTCTTTCTTAGTTAAAATGAACTTTTTTTTGCCTCGCATGGGACAATTATACCTAACAAAGCTTTTTTTAGTGTTAAAGTAAAGATGGCATATAAATAAGATAATCAAATTTCTCTCATCCTTCATCTCAATCCATCCTTATATGGTTTAGTTTTACAAATTAAGGGGTTGTTCAATAGAGGAACAAGGGATAAACTGTTCTCGGTATTTTTTTACATGTGCTCTGTTATGGTTCATTTGAATGGATTATAAGGTTGCAGATAGTATATGATCATGGAAGAAAGGATAACTGATATAAGAGTCATTATTTATTTATGGTTTCAAATTTTTATTGTGCTCTATTATGGTTCAGTTGATGTGTATATATTGTAGTGACTCATAGGTACCTGCGGGTCCTTGTTACCCATTCAAATAATTTGGGTACCTGTTGAAATGAGACGGGTCGACTCGTTAACATAGTAATGATGGGTCAGGGTTGGTCGTGATTGAAATGGATATGGTATCCACGAATGAAATTATATGATGAATATCTTCTAAAAATTTGTATTATATTAAGTAATTAGAAATTATTTTTTTGTCAAAAAAAAATAAATGGTTGAACCGGTGATTTTGTTCAATAGGTTCAACTAAATCAAGCAGTTAAACGAGATTTCGACCGATTTTGATTGATTTTGAATGTTTTTTTATTTTCAAAGTAGAATCGGATTGATTGGATTGTTTTTTCTTCGATTCTTAGTTTAACCACCAACTGTTTCAGTTCGGTTTTAAAAATCCTGGACTTCCTCGTGTATTTGCTCAGGTCGTCTTCAACTAAAAAATCATTGAATGTCATAAAAAGCAACAATTTCATATATTTGTTGCTAATGTCGGCAAGAGATTTAGTATACTTAACTATTAAGACGTGTTGATCTTCGATCGATTTTATGATCACCAGTCAACGCTACTTGTCAAAGTAGAACCAGTGTTTTTGAAACCGAACCGAACCGGCCGGTTCGACCGGATCGGTCCGGTTAATCGATTTATGTCGGTTCGGTTCGATTATTCAAATTTTAATTAACTTGTTCGGTTCTATCCATTTTTTGATCCGGTTTTAATTTTTAAATTATTTAAAAATTTTATTGATAATGGAAATTGAACTCATGACATTTAATTACCTATTTCACACTTCTAACCAACTACACTAACACAAATTTTTGTATGTATTGAATTTTAAATATAATTAAATTATTATCATGTTATAGAGTATCTAGTCCAAATAATATATATGTATATATATGATATGTATGATATTTGATGGTGTATAAGAAAAATACTTTATGTATAGTGTGAAATATATACATTATCTATGTATTTTATATATATTTCAAGTACATTTAAGTGTATATGATATATATTATTTCATTTTAATTTGATTAGTCGATTCAATCACTTTTTTTTCACATGTCCGATTTAATCCGATTTTATATAATGATGACATCATCATCCGGTTGAACCGGTTTGATTACATAGTTCGACATGTTCTGACCATTTCAACAAGGTTTCCATTTCGGTGTCAGATTCGGTTCAAAAACCTTGAGTAATACCAATAGTTACTTGGAATTATTTTAAATGTGTCGAAAATATATCGGGATCTTTATACAAACGTTGGAGTTGACCCTTCGAGAAGCATAAATAGGGGGTTTGTTGGCTGTTGGATAATATTCACGCGGATTACACTTACTGCTTCTTGTGTTCATATTATTTGGTCTCTCGTGGCGGTCCAGTCATTCCCATGTGCGTAATCCAATAAAGTCGATGCTTAATTTAAAAATAAAATCGTTTCAATACAAGGCATATCCATTTAACATTGGTATCCAAATGCTTTAGTTACGTACAAGTACGTATACTACACATCACCGTCACGTAATTGACCTAGAGTTATTTCAAATTTCATTATCATATCTCACGATTAGACGTGGCCAAAATGTGGGTCAGACTGATTCATGGATCGGACCGAACGGGCCGAAGTTTAAAAATCTATGTCCAAAGTCTACCCATAAGCCGGCCCATGATCCATTTCTCTCTTTATACATTGAATTTTTTAATGGTATTTAATATATACAAATGATTTTATTAAGAATTTAATGGGGCTGCCCCAACATGGCTGCCCTCACGCCGTTTTCGATGTTTTTTTTGAAAATATCTTCATGTATATTCATCCCTATATCCCTTCTATATTCCATTCGAATTTCGTCAAAAACAGAGACTCCTACGGCCTCCATCCAGACAGTCATTTTTTAACGGTAACATGATTTTTTAAATCGACACCATCTCGATGGAGGCCGTAAGAGTCTCTGTTTTTGACGAAATTCGTATGACATATAGTAGGGATATAGAGATGAATATACATGACGATATTTTTCAAAAAAATAAAAAAACACCGAAAACAGCGCGGAGGCAGCCCCATTAAACTCTTTTATTAATATCATTTATAATTTATATAACTAATATAAGTAGTTTACATGTTACTTGACATATAAACATGATTTTGTAAGGGATGTCCTTTATGATGTACTCGAACATGCTGGAGTTGCTTCAAAGAAAGAAGCACCTGTGAAATTTTTGACGGATCCTCAAGAGGGGAGATCGACACTCAGACCAGCAGAAATATTTGGATGGGTTGGAGGGAAGCATGCATGTGTTGATCTGACTGGAGTTTCTCCATTGGTGAGTCCGATAAGAAGTGATTTTTTTTGCGGGACACGCTGCACAGAAAGCTGCCTCAGCTAAAGTTGCTAAGCATGAGAAGGCATGTATTGACAATCAACATGTATTCATTCCTTTTGCTTTTGACACCTTCGGATTTTTGACTACTGAAGCAGTACAACTTCTCAAAAGAGTCCAAAGAATTATGCACATCAATGTCATGGTTCCCAGATCTATAGATGTTGTATTTCGAAGAATTCGATTCGCCATTCAAAAAGGATTGGCGGCACAGCTTGTTGCTCATCTCCCATCAATCTCTCTGTCATAGTTTTTGTGTTTCTTGGATTTCTTAATCCATAGTTGTTACTATTTTTTTGAAAGTAAATTCCACAGGGTGATATAAACTATTATTTTTATTTAAAAATAGTGTCACATATGAAAAAATTGAAGTATATCAACATTTATTATTCAACTTATATTTATATATTTTTATTTTTTTACAAGTCAGATGGAATCAATACATTCTCAAATCTCCTATCCCAAATCCGACCCTGGAC
This sequence comes from Ottelia alismoides, assembly GCA_037367405.1. NCBI lineage: Eukaryota > Viridiplantae > Streptophyta > Magnoliopsida > Alismatales > Hydrocharitaceae > Ottelia > Ottelia alismoides. The sequence continues at coordinate 17,511 of JAZKJV010004621.1, forward strand.
GGCGGGGCCCCAGCCCGTTGACCAGATCTACTCAGGACATTAATTCGTGATTATTATTTTATTGATTACACGTCTCTCTTTGTGACTGCCCAATTGATGTTTTGTTTACCACGATTGACATTTCTAGCAATGGAATTTGATTCGCCAGTCTCAAAAGTATTATTTTATGGTGATTTGCAACCAATAACGCCGAGGTTTTCTACGTAGAAAGGAAAGACTATCTCTGACAAAGATACAAGGGAAAAATGGGACCCCCCCAAAGACAGTCAACATTCCTTATCCTATTTTTCGTAATTTTTTTATTTTTTAGAAAAATATTTTCATGTATATTCATCCATATATCTCTCATATATGTCATTCGAATTTCGTCAGAAACAGAGATTCCTACGGCCTCCATCCAGACATCATTTTTTTAATGGTCGCAGGATTTTTTAAATCGACCCTCTCTGGATAGAGGCCATAGGAGTCTCTGTTTCTGACGAAGTTCGAATGACATATAAGAGAGATATATGGATTAATATACATGATGATATTTTTCAAAAAATAAAAAAATTTACCCAAAAATAGAGCGGAGCAGCTAGGGGCAGTCTCATCAACCCCAAGATATAATTATCTATATTTTAAACAGAAACAATTTTTTTTACTCAAGAGAGAAAGAGGGAATTCGAATTTTGTTACTGAAATTATAGTTAGTAATTTCCTGCTGATATATGTCGTGTGGTTTTTATGAATATAGTTTACAGGTGAAATGATTAGATGCGCACCTAAATTAAATGTTATGATCAATCTATTTTGAATAATACAGATCGATACCTTCATTGTTAGTTGTTATTTTTTATATAAAATGCGCATTCTCTAAAACACAAAATATTTTATTATATATATATATATATATATATATATATATATATATATATGGATTCTTCAATATAGAACACACTTCTTCAAACAAGTTTTTTTTAAGTTTTTTACACTCATGTTGTTCAGACTTTTTTCAATAACACTTGTTTTCTTTGTTTTTTTAAATTACAATTGTGCTCCTCTTTTTTTTACAAAACTCACAATATTACCCATGCGTTAATGTAATATATAGGCACAAGTGTAACGATTCACCGTAACAAAAAAGTATCTGGTAACGTTTTTTGAAATTGATGCTAACATATAATTACTATATTATTGATTGATAAAATTATTTTTATACTTGAAATTAACTATGAATGTTATATCCATTTCCATATCTTTTGTGACGGTCGATATAATAACATTTATATGTTGCTATTTTCCAAAATCATAACTAATCATTGCTAACTTTTGAACTAAAATTTTACAATGATTAGCAAAATTTTTCAAAAATATCAATGGATAAGCTTTGTTATTTTATAATCTCATAAATATGATCAAAAATATACAAATATATCCTATTCGTGTTAAAACTATTAATTTCTTATTAATTTTTGACTTACATTACTCCTTCATTTAGCGTTAGAATATAAGTTCCTTTTAAGAAATATTATCCTTATCTCTGTTTATATTTTGAAATCCGTCACTGGATCACATCAGGCTAGGCCTTATAATGACGAGGGAGAGTTGATGAGATTTTCTGATATGCATGAGTTCATGATTCTTTGTCAAGGCTACTGCAAAATATTTACTCATGGACGGTGCAAGCTCTTTTATTCTGGTTCATGATTTCTCTTTGTTATATAGTTTATCGGGGTAGGGGGTATAACTCCTCGGAATTTCAATTGTGCTTATATCCAACGATGTAGGAAACACATTCAAGCTTTCTCCGATCTCTTTTCATCACTAGTTTCCTAATGTATATGAAGGAGTGTGGTTTCAGGTATAAAAATAACTTCACTATAGATAATATTATCGTTGTATATTTAACAACAAAAATCGTTACCGTAGACTCATTTTATTGCAGTGGATGGAAGAACAATGATGTGAAATTTTTAGTATATATGGCACAAAAATGATTATAAAAATTACTAGTATACTTGATGTTGAAAAAATTCGAAGAATACAAATATACACCACCAAGGCTAAGCTTCCAAGAAAATTACACTAACTTGATCAAATTAATGGCTTCTTATCATTCCTAAATGCATTGGAAAAAAGTAGTTAACTTCCTAGAAATCAATAATTTGTGCAAGAAAATCACTTGCTATTTTGAGTTGGTAATAAGCACCTGGTCATTTGTGCTATTTCGTTTAAAAGAGAAAAGAATGTGAGCAAATGATTATTTTCCACTTTTAGTGAGGTCTCCTATGTGCAGTTTTCACGAAGTTTGAAACGCATATTCCACTTAATATTATAAGTAAATACCCGAAAGATCCATTTAAAAAAAATCAAAAAATTGAGTGGTAGGTATAGAAAAGTTACCTAGACATGGGTGGAGGCTCTCCAATCCCATTTTCAAAACTCTATTATCTTGCCCTTTGAAAGGCTTTTGTCCTAATAGCCACTCCACTGCCATGAGCAAGCAATCTTCTATAAAAGTAGACCAAAATGAGAAGAGCGATGAGTACATATTATGACATACCTTCTAGCTCCCAAAGTAGTACTGTTGAGTACTGATTCTCCCACTTAGATCCTCCATGGATGCCCGCACTTGGATTCCATGTGGTTTATTATCAGTAACCATTGGGGTCGTGGATTTATCGGATTTTTGCATGTCTTTTTATGGGTGGCCAAAAGAACCACACCTCATGCATTTGTTATGGGTCTTTTTCTCCTCATCCCTCGCTCTTATTCGGTTCTTCTTTGGCCTCCTGGAGGCATCATGGAGTGTGGCGGTAATACTTTGTGCGCTAATTTGATGGGTGTCCAGCACGACTTATCAGGTAAGGGGCGATTGACTCCGTATAGGTCCTTTTTGATGACGTGATATGCTGTAGTAATTGGATAAGTACTCATCCCAATTTACGTTGCGTAAACTTGAGATGGTGGCACACACATATGTGCAAGGCAAGCCGGAGACCTGCCATCGCCTACATGTGCATTGCTTTGCAGCAAGATCACAGACGTTACGATCACTAGGACATTCCACCTCTATGTTGCTCTAGCTTGACCTCCTTACGATGAGCCCTGTAGATTCTTATTTGAGGTCCTTACGTAATATGGTGTGGTAGAAACAATCACTCCTCGCATTTTCGAACCTTTCATTCTCCGCTCTTCCAAAGTTGTCATCATCTTCTGTCTAATCCAATCTATCACATCACATATTGGTAGGTGACGGGCCTCACTAATCCACGAATTGAAAGACTCGCTTAGGTTGTTGGTGATATAGTGGCAGTGAGCTGTTGTGGTGAATTGGGATCTCGACCATTTCAGGTTAATTCCCATCATGTAGTCAAAAGCTCTTGGATTGGCTTTTTGAAGCTCTTTCATCCAATGGAGAAATTGCTTTGACTCAAAAGCTCTGGATGCTAATCATATTATATGTTCCAAATCACTTCCTGGAAACTTCATCTTGAAGTTCTTGTAAACATGTCGCATACAAGCTCTGTGCTCTGCACATGGAAATTTTTCTTTCATCGCACCCTCTAGTCCCTTCTGACCATCTGAGATTATTGTTAGACCATTTCCTTGGCCACATTGGATGACCTCATCCAAATCTGCAAGAATCAGTGCCACGTAATGCTGGACTCATTCTCAACGACCGCGAATACAACCGCGAAGAGCCCATTTGATGTGTCTAGGGCAGTAGTAGACAACAATGTTCCTAGTTCTTCCCCTTTAAGTGGCATCCATCCAATCCTTAAAAAGGTCTACATACGAACATGTAGCCATCCCTGTTAGCTTTAAATGAGATGAAACATCTGAGCAAGGAGTCATCTTCCTCTAAGAAGTAATGGATGATACTAGTCGGATTGCGACACTTCAACTCTGTAATAAGGGAGGGGATCTTCGCATATGACTCCTCAACACTCCCAAATAACACATCTGATGCCCTCCTCTTTCCCTTATAGATGGTCATATAGGGCAGACGTAGCTTGTATACTTCATTGATTCTATCAGAAAGCTGCTTGACTATGATTGAGGGGTTCTGCATAACCCAATCTGATATTAGGTGTGATACCCAACGCTGGCCAGCCATGGTATTTCCAGCAAGATTGTTCAAAGTGCAAGTGTGGTCGACCACCTAAGTTCTCACTTTGAACCTGTTGTTGTTTCGAATCAAGGAGGCGTGTATCCTCCAAGGACATCCTCCCTGCATGTTGTTGTGACTCTGGTGCTTTCACTTTTGATAATTTTGATGGCAAAATCCTTGTTGATGTTGTGAGATGCAAGGGTGGAGCGGAAGGATTCTTGGCTTTCGAATTCATCCCCTACTTCAAATGATGGGGCATCCAAATCGACATTGGCGTCAGGGCCCTCATAATCACTCACATTCTCCACGTTGGAATCGAGAAGTCGATGACAACTATTCTCAGAGACAAGGCCATCAAAGTCATATGAATCATCACTATCCTCCACATCAGTGTCAAGAACATTGTAATTGGAATCAGAAGAATTAGAATTGGGTCCTGGTTAGTAGTGCTCATTCGTCCTCTGTGCAACCACTGATCTTGTGCATCTTCGGTTGGATGGGGATTGAAGATGTGTCTTTCTTCCCACACACGCTCTTGTGTTCTTGATGCGGGTATGCTCTACAACCTCTAAGGTTATCCCAACATCAGAAGCTCTTAAATGATTGCTCCACAGACTGGTGTAAGGTTCTTCTCCCTTCTCGGGTTCGGAGACTTCTCCTCTACTTATCATATGAGGTTCTTCGTCTCCAAGAGTGATCCCACCCTCCTCAATACTCTCATTCCCACCATCACCTATGGCACCCCCTCGGTCCCACAATCACCCACAGGTGCAGCCTCTGTCCAAGGATCACCCGCATCTGCCTTTGTCCCATGAGCCTCTACAGGTCCACCTTTTGTCCCTCGATTACCCACATGTGCAGCCTCTATCCCTCGATCACTCACAGGAATAGCCTCTGTCCCATGATCACCCAAAGGTGCAACCTCAGTTCCACTATCACCCATAGGTGCAGCCTCTGTCCCATGATCACCTACAGGTGCAGCCTCAGTTCCACTATCACCCACATGTACTCCTTCCACCCCACTATCTTCCACATTCACCCTCATGATCCCATCACAGATCCCCGCTTCATAATTAAGCCATTTCTAAACCTTGTCCGTAGCTCCTTCCTCACCCATGTTCCAGTCCAGCTACTCGTATGTAAACAACGAGGTCATCTTGGAGCCTCCAACACCACCATTATCCACATCCTATGGTTGTGGCTCCATGGTGCATCGGGAGTTCTCTGCAGGCGGTACGGGATCTACGGTGCCTCGGGGGTTCTCCGCACCCAATACGGGACCGACCACCAGACATGCGTTCTTCTTGCTGAGAAACTCCTTCGCTTGGATGTAACTCAGAGCCTCTACGTCTGTCATCTCCACTACAAGCTCGATCTCGGTTCCATCATTGTGTGCATTGAATCGTGTCTTTCTCATTCTTGATCTTAGCAAACTTGATCCCTCTTATGTGAGGGATCTTATATTTCAAAGTGATCGTACACCTTGGCTCCCAAGGTACGACCTCAAAGATTACTTCCATAAGATCAAGCCAGAAAGTAGTGTCTGGATCGATCCCGATCCTCTGTTCAGTTCCAAGCAAATACTTTTCTCCTTCATTCCTCGCGTCCATTTTGAAGTAGCCTCCATGTCTAACGCACACGGTGAGGATCCCTTCGTGTCCACCGAACCAACCCATCATCAACACCTGCATGTTCGATATCAACAAAAAAGCAACCAAGATTTAGAACACTAACCCGTTTAACATCCTTTCGCTATTCCGATGAACCCTAAAGCGGAAGTACCTTGATTCGATGGATCGAGGAAGAAGAGATTCCATGACCACCAGCGTGATGGAGTGCGAAAGGAAGGGGAGGGAGAGGTTGAGGTCATCGAGCAAGCAGGGGAGAGGTCGACGGGGTGAAAAGGAAGGGGGAGATCAATGGTATCGAATTGGAATGGGAGGGGATAAAGTGTCATATGCCTCTTTATCCGAGCTTCCCACCAAAACCCTAAACCCAGGACATGCGGCACGCCTCTAGCGATTGTGTCGTACAAGGGTTACCATATAGACTCTGGTTAGGTTACGAAGGAGACACACACAAACGGAGGCTTCATGTGGCAAGATGGAGCAAGTTTAAGGGGTCTAGGGAGGAATATCAATATTTCTAAGGTTGTAGAGGTAATTGCAAAAGATTATAGGGTCTGCCGGGTAAAAATCCCAACTATAATTGATTTCCAGGGTGCCTAGTATTTTATACAACTGTAAAACTTCACTCATGAGCAGACCAAAAGCCAATCGAAACATAGTTCTTAAATATAACAAAAACAACCAGAAAGAAAAACAAGAATGAAAGACAAGATTTTTAACAAGGAAACTCTACGTAGCAGGATCGATCTTCAGTTAACTGATGGAGGGGTTGGTGCATTTACATGCTTCAATATATAGTTGGTGGTGCGTAAATGACACGTTGTTCTCTCCTCCTCTCCTCTCCTCGGTGTTCCTCAAGCTCTCTTGCCTACTTCCCTTAATTACATGAATGAAATGTGGATATAAAAGATTTAAAAGGTAGAGAAGATGTAGAGATAATTCTCTCCAAAAAAGAGACTAATGCAAACTAGTGAGCTCAAATCTAACAAGTTGTCAACAAGTCCATTTTGAGTCCTACTTCCCTAAAATATTTTGGGTAATTGTCAATTAGTCCATTTTGAGTCGAATCAACAAGTTGTCAGGATAGGTTTCCTCGACAACAATCTAAGGACTAAATATGTGGACATTACAAATTTTGTTATTTTACCCTTTGTCTTTATCTCAATTAAACCAAAATACTGGGAGAGTAAATCAAACCAGCACTTTCCCTTTCAAAAATGTAAATATAAAGGGATATTTACACCCATAATCTTGAGTAATTTCGTAATTACAATCATAACCCTGTGTAATCGAATTATATCAGGAACTTTGAATAATGCTTAACTCTTACATGGCATGATCCTGTGTTAATACCCATTCATTTTTCCGTTAACTTTGATGAAATCCATCAGATGTGGACCATTTTCGCCCTTTAGGTTCAAGTTAATTACAAATGATGTCATCCCTTCCTTCTCTTCTCCTTCTCATCCCTTCCAGTAGTCCTCCATGTATCAGGGATGGTGATGCGGGTGTCGTGGTTTGTGTGAGGAGGCATGTGACAAGGCAGGTGCACTCGGGGAGAACTAGCGGGGGCAGTAGAACTCGCCCTTGTAGATTTTGCGAGACATGGTCATGGGGTTATGGTCATGGAAGGGGAGGTAGCTAGCCATGAGGATGAAGAGGATGATGCCACAAGACCAGATGTCGGCCTTGGAGATGCCGTAGACCTTGCAGGTGAGGACCTCGGGGATGATGTAGGAGAAGGTGTCGTAGAAGGTGTGGAAGAGGGAGTCGTCAGAGATGGCAATGGCGGAGAGGTCAAGGTCGGAGACCTTGAGGCGGCCGAGTTGGTCGAGGAGGAGGTTCTCGGGCTTGAGGTCAAGGTAGTAGATGCCACAAGAGTGGCAGAAGGAGACGGTGGAGAGGAGCTGCTGGAAGAAGAGGCAGACATAAGTTCCTTGAGGACACCCTTGGAGACACACTTGAAGAGCTCACAGCTGTAGATGAGCTCCATGACAAAATCGATCTTGGACTTGGAGGCCATGACCTCGTGGAGGAGGAGGACGCGCGGGTGACAGATGCAACGAAGGGTGGAGATATCACGTTTAATGTGTTGGGCTAGGATGCCCTTAAGGACGTGATCCTTGTATAGATGGAGGAGGATGACGGTGCGCGTGGGGGAGATGGAGGAGGAAGAAGGGGAGGGGTCGGCGGGGGGTGGGGCGAGATGGAGGAGGAAGAAGGGGAGGGGGACGAGTTGGAGGGGGAAGAAAGGGAGGGGGTGAGTTGGAGGAGGAAGAAGGGGAGGGGGAGGCGGTCAATGGTGGGAGGGTGTTAGGGAGGAGGTGGAGGGAAGCATCCTGGAGGAGGAGGAGGGCAGAGGACGACAACCTAGAGGAGGAGGGCGGAGGCGGAGGAGCAGGAGGGAGGGCATCAGGTGTTGGAGATGGAAGGGGTTTTATGTTTTTTTGATTTTTTAAGAATCATTGGATAGATCATAAGTTAGATTAACCCAATGATATGGTTGGGTTGACAGGAAAACTAATGGAGGTTATGCATGTTAATATCCCTAAATATAACAACTATTGCAGGCATTCTCAGAAAATGACCACAATCCTCCCTCATTTTTTTGTTTTTTTTACAATATGGGTTGTATTTCGCAAGCCATTTTTATAGAAGAGTTTTTGCATATCAACCAAGTAGCACACTGCGAGCAGTATCAAAATCTCGCTACAGTTACCAGTTTAGTGGTACTTGCTACCATTTCGTTTGCAGTTTTAATCTTTGAAGACGTATGTCTATCTTGTGTTTCATTTCGCCCAAATGCTCCATGTGGAAACTGTGAGAGCCACTATAGCAATGTTCTTCATTGTGTCGTTATCTATGTTTGAGCACCAAATCATTAAGGTGTTCAGGTCAGCAGATATAGTGGTTTGCAGATCCAGTGCTCTCGAAACCTCAATAAAAACATCAGTTGAGAAGGGGAGGTTGTAAAAATGTGATCCTGGGACTCTTGATGATAGCCATGTTGGGGATATATATAGATGCGGAACAATCAATCAATCAAGATATATCCCACTAAACTGTCCTGCAGCAAAGATGGCACACACAAGATATGTTCCCCACACGGGAACTCAAATAGCAACAATGACAAGCAAGCAAGCAACCACACGAGACAAAGATTTTTACGTGGAAACCCTTGCTCAATGTGAGCAAGGGAAAAACCACGGGGCAAGACCGGCAACGATTCCACTACGGTCAAAGCAAGCCAAAGTTCTTCCCGGTTTTGTTGCCCACAAAACCGAGGTACAATACACACAATGGATAGTTGGCCAACAAGTATCAAACTATCCCTAGGTATCCAAAATACCAAATGTGCTCAAAACAAGGAGGACAAAGTAACTCCCCTTGTGGGCTCCCGGATGGAGTCCCAAACCGATGCACGGCTTCTTGAGGTCGCCACGGACGCAACCTCGCTTCAGCTCCTCTCGAGCTCGCCCAACACCTCCTCTCTTCGAACCCAAACCACAGCTCCCAAGAGATCCAGCTACTGCTGCCCTCGAGCACCGATGCTCAGCTTCTCTCTCGCTCTCTCTCTCCCGCTCGCGTGGAGGAAGAAGAAGAAGAAGAAGAAGAAGAAGAAGAAGGGGGTCCAAAACCCCTTGCCGCTGCTTGCTGGAAAATGGGAAAGAGGGAAGGGCGGCACTGGAATGGGGCGTTTCTCCTCACTGGAAATGTCACGGACTGTAACGCAAGATGGGGGGCCGACTGGGGTTCCCAAAAAGCTGAGCAAATATCAAATATGCCCATCCACCCAAGTTGGGGCTGGAATAACATCAAGTATACCCAACAACCTCCCCCTCCAGCCCCAATGGGGAGGTGTTGTCCTGTGATGGAGATCAACAAGAGGTGACACCGCTCAGCTCTCTACAGAGCTGAAGCTTGTCACGAGTGACTGCCTTGGTCAACATGTCTGAGGGGTTCTCATCTGTGTGAATCTTCTTCAACACGAGCTTCTTCTGTTCAATTGCATCCCTCAGCCAATGGTATCTCACATCAATGTGCTTTGTGCGAGCATGGTGCATGGTACTCTTGCTCAAATCTATAGCGCTCTGGCTATCACAAAACACAACCGGCTCACTGTCATCCAATCCAAACTCACCAAGAAAGCGTTGTAGCCACAACACTTCTTTCCCAGCCTCTGCTGCTGCAATGTATTCTGCCTCTGTAGTCGAAAGAGCAACACATTTCTGTAGTTTGGATTGCCATGATATGGCTCCCCCTGCAAAGGTGAAAATGTAACCTGAAGTGGACTTTCTCTGGTCCGTGTCACCTGCCATATCTGCATCAGTGTAACCACAAAGTTTGAGATCTGACCTCCCAAAAGCAAGACACATACTTGAGGTCCCTCTCAAGTATCTCAAGATCCATTTCACGGCCTCCCAATGGTCCTTCCCCAGATTGGACATGAACCTGCTCACCACGCCCACTGCATGGGCTATGTCGGGTCTAGTGCAAACCATTGCATACATGAGGCTCCCAACTGCTGACTGGTATGGGATCTTGGCCATCTCTGCTTTCTCCTCAGAAATAGAAGGACATGACTCCTTGGTTAGCTTGAAATGAGAGACTAAAGACGTGCTGACAGGCTTGGCATTCTTCATGTTGAATCGCTCCAATACGCGTTCAACATAGCTTTCTTGTGACAACCACAACAAGTGCTTCTTCCTGTCCCTTGTAATCTGCATCCCAAGGATGTTGCCCAAATCTTTCATCTCAAACTCTTTGGAGAGTTCTCTCTTGAGCTTTGCAATCAAGTTGGAATCATGACCTACAATCAACATGTCATCCACGTAGATCAAAAGAATGACGAACCTATCATTGGGAAGACGACGAACATATACGCATGGGTCGACTGTAGTCCTCTTGAAGCCCTGCTTTCCCATGAAAGCATCAAACTTCAAGTACCATTGTCTCGGGGCTTGCTTCAAGCCATAGAGACTCTTCCTCAACCTGCATACCATATGCTCTTTCCCTCTCTCTTGAAAACCCTGTGGTTGCTCCATGTAGATCTCTTCCTTCAAATCACCGTGAAGAAACGCCGTCTTCACATCCATCTGCTCCAGCTCAAGGTCCATGCTAGCAACAAGTCCTAGCACCATTCTCACTGAGTTCATCTTCACCACTGGGGAGAAGATCTCATCATAGTCCACTCCTTCCTTCTGGTTGAATCCTTTCACGACCAATCTAGCCTTGTACTTCACCTGTCTGCCGCTGTCATCTGACTTCAGCTTGTAAACTCACTTGTTCTTCAAGGCTCTCTTCCCTTTAGGAAGCTCAACAACGTCAAAAGTGTGATTTTTCTTGAGAGATAGCATTTCTTCATTCATTGCATTCTGCCAATGACCATTGTCCTTATGCTCCTGTACCTCCTCAAAGGTGTATGGCTCACCTGCGTCTGTGAGCATCACATACCTAGAAGTGGGGTAACGGGATGATGGCTGGCGTGTCCTCTCAGATCGCCTGACCTGAGGCTCTGCTGTGTCTGCAATTGGATGAGGTTGCTCCCCCTGCCCTAGATCCCCTGGACCTGCATCAACGGGGTCTGCATCTGGCTTGTGCTGCTCTAGCTGCCCATCCTCTACAACTGTACCCTGTACTGGAGAGGGATCCGTGTCCTCATCACTATCATCATCCATGGAAAACTCGTCTGCATCACTACTCTCAGTGGTGTCCTCAGCCAACGTCTGGTTCTCATAAAAGATCACATCCCGATGCCTGGTGACTGTCTTCTTTCTTGGATCCCAAAGACGGTATCCAAACTCCTGATCTCCATATCCAAGAAAAATACAAGGCACCGCCTTGTCATCCAACTTCTTCCGCTGCTCCTTAGGTACCAATGCATATGCTTTGCATCCAAACACCCTCAAATGAGCATATGAGGGGTCTTTCCCTGTCCAAACATGCTCTGGAATTTTGAAGCCCAAAGGAACTGATGGAGATCGGTTCACCAAGTGACAAGCGGTGCGAACCGCCTCAGCCCAAAAAGTCTTGGGCAACTTCGCTGTCTTCAGCATACACCGGACTCTCTCAACAATGGTCCTGTTCATCCTCTCAGCTAGATCATTGTGCTGGGGTGTACCTGGCTCTGTCCTCTCATGCCTGATGCCGTGCTTTGCATAATAGCCCTGAAAGCTATGGGAGGTGTACTCTCCCCCATTGTCCGTGCGCAGACACTTTAACAATTTTCCTGTCTCGCGCTCAACCATGACATGAAACTTCTTGAAGCAATCAAACACCTGATCCTTCGATTTCAGAATGTACACCCACACCTTCCTAGATGCATCATTAATGAAGGTGACAAAGTACATGTTGCCTCCCAAAGAGGCCGTGTCTATAGGACCACAAACGTCAGAATGGACCAACTGTAGAAGGTCTCCCTTCACCTTGGATCTGGCTCTGTATGGCGCACTTCTAATTTTCCCAACCTCACATGCATCACAAGGAGACAAAGTGATGTCATTAAGGTAGGGGATCAACTCCTTCTTGCTCAAAAGCTGTAAGCCCTTATGGCTCATGTGCCCAAGTCGACGGTGCCACAAATCTGAATTATATGCCTCAGTAGCATGCAAACTGCCATCCATGACCTTCACTCTAGTCATGTAAAGTGTGTGACACAACCTGCCTCTCTCCATGATGAGAGAACCCTTGCTAATCTTGCATTTGCTGTCGCCGAACTTTAGATGGTAGCCTTCACTATCTAGCTGTGAGCCAGATATAAGGCTAAGCCGCACATCAGGAACATGCCTCACATTATGGAGTGTCATTGAGCACCCAACATCCGTCTGGATCGAGATGGTGCCCATGCCAATGATCTTATAGTAACTCTCATTACCCATCAAGACTCTCCCGTAGTCACCCCTAGTGTAAGTGGTGAAGAACTCCCTGTGTGGAGTCACATGATAGGAGGCGGCCGTGTCAACGACCCACTCCAAATCACTCCCTGCGTGCAAGCATTGGTCCTGGATGGTGAGAATCACCTCTTCTGCACTTTCATCTTCCACAACTACAACTACATTTCCATCTTCTTTTTTCTGGTCTTTCTTGGCTTCAGCTTGTTCTCTCTTCCAAATCCTACAATCTCTCTTCCAGTGACCGGGTTTCTGGCAATGGTGACACTTTCCTCTGCCCTTGGACTTGTCCCTGGATTTCTGCCTCTCCTGTGACTGCCCTCTGCTGCTGGACCTTCCTCTCCTCTCAACTGCATACACATGTGAAGAGGAGGATGCCTCTCCTGAAGAGCGACGTCTAATCTCCTCATTGAGGAGACTACCCTTGACCATAGCCATGGTCAACTTGCTGTCCTTTGCAGAGTTGCTCACGGTGACTACTAGAGTCTTCCAACTGTCTGGCAAAGAACCCAATAAGAGAAGTGCCTGCAACTCGTCATCAAGTATCAAGCCCATGGAAGTCAAGTGGTTGATTATGCTTTGAAAGTCATTCAGATGCTCCGCCACCTTAGTTTCATCTTTGTACTTCAAATTCACAAGCTTTCTAATCAAGAAAGCCTTGTTGGTTGCGGTCTTCTGGTCATAGAGCTCGGACAGCTTGTCCCACAGCTCCTTGGCATTCGTCTCCTCGGCAACATGATGAAAGACCGACATGTCAAGCCACTTCCGAATGGTCCCAATGGCCTTTCGGTTCAACTTTGTCCACTCTCCTGCGGACATGTTCTCCGGCTTGGCGCTCTCCCCCTCCACGGGATCGTGGAGGTCCTTGCAATGTAAGATGTCTTCCATCTTAGCCTTCCAAATCTGCCAATTGCTACTTGTGAGCTTAATCATAGTGCCTTCATCATCTTTACCCATATTGCTCAACCCGAGCTCTGATACCACTTGTTGGGGATATATATAGATGCGGAACAATCAATCAATCAGGATATATCCCCCTAGACTGTCCTACAGCAAAGATGGCACACACAAGATATGTTCCCCACACGGGAACTCAAATAGCAACAATGACAAGCACAATCACAAGCAAGAAAGCAACCACACGAGACAAAGATTTTTTTTTGTGGAAACCCTTGCTCAATGTGAGCAAGGGAAAAACCACGGGGCAAGACCGACAATGATTCCACTACGGTCAAAGCAAGCCAAAGTTCTTCCCGGTTTTGTTGCCCACAAAACCGAGGTACAAGCCACACACAATGGATAGTTGTCCAACAAGTATCAAACTATCCCTACGTATCCAAAATACCAAATGTGCTCAAAACAAGGAGGACAAAGTAACTCCCCTTGTGGGCTCCCGGATGGAGTCCCAAACCGATGCACGACTTCTTGAGGTCGCCACGGACGCAACCTCGCTTCAGCTCCTCTCGAGCTCGCCTAACACCTCCTCTCTTCGAACCCAAACCACAGCTCCCAAGAGACCCAGCTGCTGCTGCCCTCGAGCACCGATGCTCGGCTTCTCTCTCACTCTCTCTCTCCCGCTCGCGTGGAGGAAGAAGAAGGGGGTCCAAAACCCCTTGCCGCTGCTTGCTGGAAAATGGGAAAGAGGGAAGGGCGGCACTAGAATGGGGCGTTTCTCCTCACTGGAAATGTCACGGACTGTAACGCAAGATGGGGGGCCGACTGGGGTTCCCAAAAAGCTGGGCAAATATCAAATATGCCCATCCCCCCAAGTTGGGGCTGGAATAACATCAAGTATACCCAACAAGCCACACTGGTAGCAACCCATGCTAGTTGCGATGCCACGCTTCGAGACCCTATCAAGAATGGACAACCGGTCTATTATAACGCGGTGCAATGTACATGTGTGTTTAGGCACCACAAATCTGTTCCACAGGATGTGAATCCAATGGACATATTCAGTCGTTCCCTGACCACTTCCCAAGCCTCCTAGCATGAAAACGCATTTTGGGAGGCTGTCCATGTTACACCATTCCCCGTTGTAGCCATAGCCGAAGCCAATTTTAGTCTAGCATCAAGGATAGTTTTCCAAACTAGGTAGTCCCCATTCACCCTTGGACAATCGAAAAAGCCGTGTCCTCTTAAATATCTTTCTTGCATGAATTTTGGCCATATTGCATTTTGGGCGTTTAAGACTTTCCAGCTCCAATCAAGAACCATTGCCTCCCGGATGGAGCTTAGCGAGTGTAGGCCCAAACCACCTTCTTTCTTAGGAAAGCATACCACATCCCGTCGAACATGATGGGTACCGTGCCCCCACAGGAACAGAACAACAATTGCAATTGACCAACGAGAGTTAAGGACCTTGCTTTACCTAGCAAGGTCCTAACCCGATTAGCGAGCAACTGCCTGGCAACCACCCTTCCCCTCGCAGGCATTAGTGGGATTCCAAGGTATTTCACAGGAAGTTGGTGATAAAGTAGCCCACCTCCAGACAAAGCATAGAGTCAGCAGTTGTGTGCTTTTGTAGGATTAGCTTGCTCTTCAATGGGTTCATCATGAGACTAGACATTTTGCCAAATATAGTCAATGCGCCTAATCGCTTTGAGTGATTTGGTTGATTTTTTGCAGAAGAAAAGTGGATCGTCTACAAAAATAAGGTGGGAGGGTGCCTCGGCTCTCCCATGCGGATGGGTAGGATGCTTCCCTGCTACACTTCTTTATCAGCTATCAAAGAGAGAGAATCCATTGCAATGACAAATAGAAGGGGGCTTAGGGGGCCACCCTGGCCGAGCCCCCTCGTGGGAGCGAAAAAACCACTTAGGGAGCAGTTGCCTAGCACCAAGAACATAGGAGTGGAGATACATTTCTTGATCCAACCAATCCATTTCTCATCAAAACTTCTAAGCTTCAGTTTCTAATAAGAATATGCGGTTAACAAAATCGAATGCCTTGGAAAGATCAATCATGATATACTCTTTGGAGACATTTGACTTTCAGTCGAATCCATGGACAACCTCATGTACAGGCCAGAGGCAGTCACCCATCGTATACCCCTTTGATAAAGGCCGTCTGATTCAGAGCCACCAAATGCGGGAGCACTAACGCTAGTGTAGTGGCTAGTATCTTCGGTAATATTTTGTAAGTAACATTGCAACAGGAGATTGGTCTAAAATCACCCAACCCAGAAGGTGTCAGGACCTTGGGAACAAGGGTGAGGAATGTGTGGTTTACGTCTCTCAGAAGAGACCCACCTTCATGAAGGTATTGCATTGAAAGCACCAACTCATATTTGATTAAGGACCAATGTCTTTTGAGGAAACCCATGTTGAACCCATTCGACCCCGAGGCTTTCGTCGAATGTATATTCTTTAGTGCCTCCCAAATCTCCATCTCAGAAAAAGGCCTGGACATCCACTGCTTGGCCACGTCCACAAGTATATGTTGCGTCTCTGGGGGCATCTCCTTACCATCACTCTGCTACGCTGGGTCAAGGAGGCCTTCAAAGTATTTACTGGTTTCTTCTGCCACCTCCCTTTGCTTGTCAATGAGTTTACTTGCTTCATCCAATAGGAAAGGGATGGAGTTCCTTGTCCGTCTGGAGCAAGCTGTGAGATGAAAAAAGTTTGTGTTTTGGTCTCTGAGCCTATGCTAATCCACCCGACTTCTTTGCTTCCACATTGATTCGGCATCTGCATCAAGCTTCTCGGAGTAGCTTTTGGCATCCTCTCCAGTTGAGCCAGTGTTGGGACTAGTGGGTCTATAGCCAGAGCTTCATTCACCATGTCTAACTCCCTCATCAATTTTTTTAATCCTGTTTCACATCCCCCAACAAAATTTCCCGCCCTTTAAGCACATTTTTGACGCCCTGAGCTTAGATTTCCATGAACTGTGGCCACCCATGCTTTGGAGACCGTAGCATTATAGCCGTCACAATCCGTTGAATAGTCAAAGTAGCGGAAGGGCTTACTCCTCGGGGGATGCACACAAAAGGGGATGGTCATGGTGAGATGGTCCGAGGAGGGGAGGGGAGAGTACCTCATTTTGATTTGGGGAGTAATCTGCCATGCTTCATTAACCAACGCACGATCAAGGTGGGTTGCTATTCTACTTGGATCGATGGATGAGTTTGTCGAAGTCTAATGGCTCCCCAGCGCTTCCAGGTCCTCGAGGTCTGCTTTGTTAATGCAGTCATTGAATTCATCCATAGCAGTTGTGTTTGGGGCGCGACCACCAACCTTCTCGTTATGGTAGTGCACTATATTGAAATCCCCTAAGACGAGCCAGGAGGATATGGTATCAATACAGAGAATCCCTTGGCATTCAAGCAATTCAATGTTACTACCTAATCTGATATGGCTATCGGGCTGCAAGACCGGCTGTTTGATTTCCAAACCATGTATATTCTACCAAGGGTAGTGTAATTATACATTGAAGTCCAACCTTGGGGGACAAAGCTGTCAAATTTGCTCCTTCTCTCAGGGCGAATCTTGGTCTCAACCAAGCCTACAATCTCTACGTTAGACCTCACGAGGTCACGAAATAAATTCTTCACCTTCCTCAGCCTGTTCAGGCCCCTCGTGTTACACACTGTGGTCATCAAGGGGTGGGCAAGGGTGGCACAGGTACGACCGTCGTACCAGTTTTGAAAGCAGGTTGGCCATGAGGGCCATTTTGGGGCCCTTGCTTCTTCTTTATGTGCGATATCACTTCCCAACTGGGATTATATGTGATGCATTAATCCGACAGGCCGTCCAACCGTTCCGATGTCATATGCATTTGTCTCACCTCTTGTTGGTGGTAAGGTCTTGTCATCTCCATCGAAGGGTGGTTTAAGTCTAGGGGTTGTCTTGTTGTATACGTGCCCCAACTTTCTTTGGGGTGAGAGGGGCGTTGTATGAGTGCCCTTGGGTCAAGTGGGTCGCTGTGTACAATGCACTCGTATTTCTTCTGCTTGCCTTCCTCTGTGCGACAAGTAGTTTAGGTACTTCTACCGAACTCACGCATGACATAGTGCCAATGGGCACAAGTTGAGGCTTTAGGTTCCAACGAACCAACTTGCCCATCACTGCATTCATTGTCCCCTGTGATAGGAATCGGTTTCCCTGCACTTTTACTATTGTTGATGTTATTCTAGTCTGACCTTTCTCTATCCATGAAGAGCGACGTACCTATCAGACTGACAATCTTGTTGAGGACTATATTGGAGCAGTGTCCCAAGGGTAGCCAATGGAACCTGACCCAGAGAGGGATTTTCGATAGGTCTTTTTCGAGATATGAGCCATTGGCTTCCCACCGCCTCAAGACCACAAACCGCCCATGGGAGAGCCATGGCCCTCCGTCAAGCAGACATTAGCATTCCCCATTGGAGGAAAGATGAATGTAGAAGAAATCATTTGAGCATTCAACAAGTTTGTGCCCCCCCTTTTGGTTTAGACTTTCTCCACGAACGTCATTAGATATTTTTTTGAAAGGTAAATAAGTATATTGATTTAGAAACAAAGTACAGAGAAACTGAAGTATTTTCCCCCCACACAAAATCCCAATAGATGGGAGTGGGAAATGTTTAAAGGATTAGTCTAGACAATAGATATAAGTCACCCGGAACATGCATTCGTGGTGGGCATCAGATGCCAATAATGTTGAGGTCATTCAGAATTTGACGAGCAGTTGACGTAGTAGTAGATGCAGATCCCTCCACCCATCGACGATTTCGTTCCCGCCAAATCCACGAAACAGAAGTCGCAATAGTAGTCAAGATCCTTAAGGGTAGCACCTTGTCACGGATTTTTATAGTCTTCACCCAATCGAGGATCACATAAATATTAGACCCATCCGCAAAAGATGGCAGCCGCAGTTCAGATGAAACAGTGGACCAAGTATCCTTCGAGTAGGGACATCCCCAGAACAGGTGATCACAGGACTCATTTGGATGGTTGCACAGTAAGCAGTTGCCAATGGCGCACAACCTCATCCTAATAAGCCTATCACGAGTGGGTAACTTATTGCAAGCCACCCTGAACAAGCAACGTCTGTGTTTGGAGGCTGCCTTAGAGCCCCAAACTTCCTTGCAGTAGATAAAGATGGGCCCTCTTGAACGGACATGGTCAAAGCAAGATCTGAAGGAAAATCCGACCAGAGAAAGGGCCCACTTGTACGGGGTAAGGTTGTACAAGAGCCGCGGAGATGGTGTCTCTACATCTCAAGAGAGACTTCCAATGAAGAGAGGCACTTGACAAGATAGGGACCTCCCAAAAAGACTCCTCCCGAAGATATTTTGAGCAAAGATAATCAGCCCAAATAGAAATGTCAGCGGAGAGGAACCTTCACACCTACGCAACCTTGGAGGCATGTTGAAGGTCCCCAAGAGACCTGATTCCAAATCTCCCTTCCGATTTAGGACGGCAAATATTTTTCCAAGATAGGTCATGCCTTTTGTAGTCCCACAGGAAGTCAACACATAAAGAGGAGACCTTAGCAATGGTCGTAGAGGAGAGCATAGAGCAGTCAGTCCAGTAAATTAGGATCCCTGTAATGACATAATTAATAAGCTCTATTCTGCCCGCCATAGAGAGCACTCGGGCCTTCCAACCATAGAGAAGAGAGCAGACTTTATCCACAAGTACCTTACCCGCAGTAGAGCAACCAAATTTTTGGGATAGGAGGATTCCAAGGTAGGTAGTGGGTAAAACTTCTCCCAGTAGGCCCAAAGCAAGATTCCAAGCGAATTGGCTACCAGAGTTCTTGGAGCATAACAAACGGCCTTTTGCCCCATTCATCCAAAGGCCGGACAAAGCCCCCAAAGTATTCATGGTAGCGCCAATTGCATTCAGGGTCCTCGAGTTGCTCCTTGTAAAGAATAGAAGATCATCTGCATAGATCAAGTGCGTAGGAGCCCTGTTCCACCCTCTACCCATGGAGGAAATAGAGCCATCTGCCACACCCAGATCCACTAAGCAGGTCAGAGATTCCATGACCACCGTGAAAAGCATAGGCCTGAGGGGGTCACCCTACCGGAGTCTCGAAGATCCCTTGAAGATGCCATGCGGAATACCATTGACCAAGACAAAATAAGAGACAGTACAAATACAATTTTGTATCCAGGACATCAAGCAATGCCGAATCCCATAGCCGTCAATCTGTAGATGCTTGTAGTATGGCTTTTCCCCCAAAACATAGAAGACGAGGGTATTGGCCCATTGCTCTTCCAGTTTGGTGATGTCCGCTTCACTTAGGAGGGCTACCGGGTGTCGATCAACTATTGTCGGCTCCACGTACAGGAGCCGCCTACTTGGTAGTGGAGAAAGCGTTGAGGAGTAGACGTCCTTCCAAGAAGGCCACATAGAGGTAGCGGAGAAGGTCGTTGGCTGACACGGCTGCCCCGAAGAGGGGAAGGTTCTATTTGAAATGTTATTCCCCGGATTATAATTTGTACAATCTTCTCATTTTGACCAAAGGAAAACCTGCAGCAATAAACAAACAAACAAGAGGACGCACAATTGGAAAGGTCAAAACCAACACCCACAGTGCCACACCCCAAACAAAGACAGAGCATTGCCAGTTATTAAGATGTTTAGAGAGAGAGAGACCAAAGCCACACTGCAACAGAACATCGCTAGTTATTAAGATTTAAGAGAGAGAGACCAAAACCACACTGCCACAAATACGCCACCTCCCTCTCTCTCTCTCTCTCTCCCTCTACACGAAATGCCGTCCTCTTCAACACCTCTCTCCCCATAAAGAATCCTCACCCCCCTTCAGATCCTTCCTCGCCGCCTTCCGAGATTTGGGTTCTTCTTCTCTTGCCTCCGAAGTTGCCACCTTTTTTTTTCTTGAGAAGAAGTTATGGGTAGCAAGTGGAGGAAGGCCAAGATGGCACTGGGGCTTAACCTCTGCGTCCACATGCCGACTACCGCCGGCGACGAGTCGCCGTTGGATCCTTCCCAGATCTCCTTTAGTCCGTCGGATGCTTCTCCTGCTCTTCCAGCGGGTCTCCCTCCGGCAGCGAGACCGGAGGGTCACGTTCCGGCCTCCCCCGGCGAGAAGCTGTCCAAGAGCAGCAGCAAATCCTCCAAGGTTCGTTTTCTGTGATTCTTTCCCGATTACTACGATGTTTGTATCACGAGAATGATGCCATCGTTCTAAATCTTGCGATTTTCTAATGTTGGTGACAACAGAATGGTGCCGTTTTTATAACCGTGTGCGTTCTTCCCCATTAATGGTTACGTTTTTTCTTATTTTTGTGATCTCTTTTCCCATTAGTCTGATTTTTCTGCTGTTTGGTTGGTAAAAAAAGGTGTCATCTTTCTAAACTCTGATTTTCTCTCTTCATTTTCCTGTTGTTTGTTGGTAGGTGAGAATGGAAACATTTTTCTCTGATGAGAATGGTGCCATTTCTCCATTCTTCGTCCTTTTGAAGTAATAAGAAGGGAATAATTTGATGCTTATGCGCTGGCCTCTTATTTATGGTATTTAATGCAGTTGAGGATATGGCTGTTTAATGTTTTTATCACGGGGACGATTTGACATCTTAGTTCAGATCTTTTCTTGATCTGATATAATTTTTTGAGTGATAATAAACGAACTGAGTTGAATGATGGCATCTTTGGCTCCTTCATCCCTTGCACCATATTTTGTGTGCATCTTTTGGGGTATAAAGTTGGGAGGGAATCCCTTTTAAAAGGTTGGCACCCTTTGGCTTATTCCCAAAAGCAAAAACACCACATGCTCTCCTTTTCCTCGAGGATTCATTGAAAAGGAAGATCTGCACATCTGGTCTGCAACCACATTTGAGCTCCAGTTTCTCTCCTTTTGGCAAAAGCCGCTAAGGTTCCAATGCATGCAGACTTTCAAGCACCACATCTGTAGAATATTAGAAAATAATTCAAAGAGAGAGAAGCAATCGGAGTAATACGCCTAAGTTCTGATTTAATTATACATAAACATGTAAACTATGGATATCATATGTTCAGTAGTTAGATTATGCATGTGCTTAAAGAGGTTGACATCGAAGTTCATATTATGCAACAGATGTAAGGATTTTCAGTAGCATTAAT
This sequence comes from Ottelia alismoides, assembly GCA_037367405.1. Lineage (NCBI taxonomy): Eukaryota > Viridiplantae > Streptophyta > Magnoliopsida > Alismatales > Hydrocharitaceae > Ottelia > Ottelia alismoides. Next base: position 39,178 of record JAZKJV010004621.1, read on the forward strand.
AATTCATATTTCAATCTAAATAGCCTGCTAGATCATCTTAATTAGCGGGGAAGTGTGGCTTATTTGGATTCTTATTTCGTGGATCTTCCCATGTGCATTTTTTGACTAGATTCTAGTGTTCTATTGTTGTGCAACCCTGCTTAATTTTCTAATCCAGTTCTTTAGATTATAAGTTTTATTTCACTGTTCGTTTCGTGTTCCTCGGGTTTTTTTCAATGGATAATCTTTTGCTATTTTCGACAGCTTCATGTTTCTGATAGTCACACATGTTGATTGTGTATGTTCAATTTTGCAGAGGCTCTGTGCTATCTGTTTGGGCACGATGAAGCTCGGACATGGCCACGCACTCTTCACCGCAGAATGCTCGCATACCTTCCACTTCCAGTGTATCACATCAAATGTCAAGCACGGGAATCACCTCTGTCCGGTTTGCCGAGCGAAATGGAAGGAGATCCCATTCCAGCCCCTGCCATGTTCTGAACTCCCCCCTCCTGCAAGAGACAACAGAATCAATCCTGTAAACTGGATTCAGGAGGAAAGCCACATGATCATTCCTCGTCGCGTCCCTCGTGCTAATTCCTACGGCCGGCAGCACCACCATAATGCTGTGCTCCATACTTTCGAGTGCACCATATTTAACGATGACGAGCCACTCGATCCTCAGCCCGAGCCGACTGAAGCCCCTGAACATAGCAACACTACTGAGGCAGTAGTCTGCAAGACATTTCCTGAATTTTCAGCTGTACAGCGATCTACCTCGCAGGAAGAATTCGCAATCTTGGTCCATCTGAAGGCTCCATTGAGGGACTCAATTCGGAATTCTGCTACGAATGTATCATCGAACTCGCTCGCTTTGCAGGCATCCCGCGCAGCAGTTGACCTTGTGACTGTTCTTGATGTCAGCGGCAGCATGGCTGGCACCAAGCTGTCTCTTCTGAAACGGGCTATGGGGTTTGTGATCCAGAGTCTCGGTCCGTCCGACCGGTTATCCGTCATCGCCTTCTCATCGGCTGCTCGTCGTTTGTTCCCTCTCAGACGCATGTCGGAGACCGGGAAGCAGCAGGCTCTTCAAGCTGTCAATGCACTGGTATCCAGCGGTGGCACGAACATTGCGGAAGGCCTCCGGAAAGGTGCAAAGGTGATCGAAGAACGCAAGGAGAGAAACCCGGTTTGCAGCATCATGCTGCTCTCTGACGGGCAGGACACTTACACCATGACAACCCTCAGCTCTCACCAGTCACGACCAGATTATAAACACCTCCTCCCATCATCAATTCGCAGCAGAACTGGCCAACATGTCCCAGTCCACACGTTTGGGTTTGGATCCGACCACGACTCCGATTCGATGCACTCAATCTCTGAGACATCAGGAGGCACATTTTCGTTTATCGAGGCTGAGAGCGTAATTCAAGATGCATTTGCGCAGTGCATAGGCGGGCTTCTCAGTGTTGTGGTTCAGGATCTTCATGTCGAGCTTGAATGCGTGCACCCATCCGTGCAGATTGATTCCATGAAATCCGGCAGCTACGCGAGCGAGATCATGGAGGGTAAACGGAAGGGTTGTATTGATGTTGGGGACATGTATGCCGATGAAGAGAGAGACTTCCTGATATATGTTAATGTTCCTCCCGTATCTGAAGCACACAAAGATACCGTGCTACTTAAGGTCAGGTGTGCATACAAGGATTCTATCTCCAAGGACACCGTGAACGTGGAAGCAGAAGAGGTTCGGATCAGGAGGCCGGAGGTCGTAATTGCAAGCTCAGTTTCTATCGAAGTCGATCGCCAGAGGAACCGTTTGCGAGCTGCGGAGGCCATGGCTGAAGCAAGGACCTCTGCTGACAGGAATTCCTTATCCGAAGCAGTATCCATACTGGAGAACTGTAGGCAAATGCTGTCGGAGACGCTGTCTGCACAATCAGGGGACGGGCTATGCGCTGCGTTAGACGCAGAGCTGAAGGAGATGCAGGAGCGAATGACAAACCGGCAGCGGTACGAGCTGTCGGGACGTGCTTACATACTCTCCGGTCTGAGCTCGCACTCCTGGCAGAGAGCAACCGCAAGGGGGGATTCGACAGACAACACGAGGCTTCTTCAGTCCTACCAGACACCTTCTATGGCTGACATGGTAATGCTCTCGCATTCGATGGTCCTGCCGCCTCGGCCATCCACCCGACCTCTCCATCCGTCTCGTTCACTCTCGACGAAGCTGAGGTAGCCAGCCAAACTTCACCTAGTGATTTTTTGTGTGGTTTCTGCTACTCTTTTGCATTCACATGATTTCATGGGGGATTTTTTTTGTTTTTGGTATACTGCTAAGGAATTGGTATAGTTGTGGTTGTAAATGGGAATAATGATGGCGATTGACAATGGGATTGTTCTTTGCTCTATTCCTTGCTTTCTGTCATGTTGGCTTAATCTGTAAATATTTCCTTTTTAAATGTTCTTGTCATCTTCCTTGGCTTTTGGTGGTGGGATGTGCACTCTGTTTGTCTTGGAGGTGGTAAACATATGCTAAGCACCCATCTCTCACATTTAAAAATTAATTTGACCACCATGGGGGTCTCGGCCTTTTCTTAATGAGGCGTAGTGGGCAGCTACTTCCCAGGTGGTCAACGCCATCTCTTCCCAAGTGGAGGAGCCATTTCGCAGATATCAAGGTGGAGAGGCTGTCGATTTGCTTCGATATTTGTCTGTTTCTATCCTTTTGGTTGTACTAATCAAGGTTTTAAAAATCGGGCTGGACGTTGAACGGTTTCTCTTCGATTCGTTCTGACCAGGTCTGACTAGGGTTGGGCATTGGGCTGGGCCGGCCCGACCCGGCCCAAAACCCGACCCGTATAACCCGACCCAAACCCGAACCCGAAATTTAATGGGCAGGCCGTGGGCCCTAAAATGAGCCCATATTGATTAACGGGCCGGGTTTGGGCCTTAGAAGGCCCAAACCCGTTAGCCCGATAGCCCGATCCATTCTAAAGCAAGTATATTTATATCCAGTACGGTATAATTATATCAATTATATTCATGTTCATTCCAAATACCATGTTCTAACTTTACTATCCTTATTCAAGTGTAGAATAAATGCTTAGATACATTAATAATCATATCCAATAGTGGATTGAGGATATTATTAGATTAATATACAAGATTATTACATTAATATGCAATAATGGAATCTGTGTCCTCAAGTGTTACAACATGTACAACTGTAAGTAACCAATTTGTATTGGGTCATAGTGCCCGCATCTACGATAAAATATGTAATGGTGAATTGAATGGTGGTTTAAGTCGCCATATTTTTACCACATTTGTATTTCCAACATACAACTAATGTTAAAATCACAAATTAGTTAGCATACTTTATAGTTTTAAACATGCACACATGCATAAGAAACAACCACACAAATGCAAGAAGAATGGAAGACATGATATTCGTATACATAGGTGTTAAATTGGACCGGCCCGACCCGAACCCGACCCATTTTATTTGGGCCGGGTTTGGGCTTGGGCCTAATTTTTGAAAATAAAATGGGCCTAGGCCCGACCCGTTAGCCCATATTCTAAAATGGGCTTGGGCCGGGCCAAGGCGAACCCGGCCCGAGCCCGGCCCATGCCCAACCCTAGGTCTGACCGTCGGTTCAAATTGGTCAAACCGATGATGATGTTAGCATGACATCATCATTCTTATCAACTCGGAAAAAACCGGACCGAGCTTAATTTGCTGGTCCGACCTTTATGAATCGAAAAAAATCAGATATTATATCTACTAAATAATCTTTCATTAGAAGATTTTACTTTTAAGACAACTTATGGGTCAAAAACACAATAATCTTTCATCAGGAAATCCACCACTGGCTTTGGCTAGTTATCTAGTGAGCAATATTACTGAATGGGAGAGCAAGAAAGAAGAAATACTATAATGCTTTTCAAGTATTATAGATATTAAACCAGCCTGAAAAATCCTATCGACCCAAAGGTTTATATGTACAAGAAGTTGAGAAATTATGTTCATTATTCTCAGTTAAGGGGAAAGCTCCTCTATCTTACCATCACTGGTCTTAACATCTCTCTGATTATTAAATTTCGATCTTTTTTTTACAATGCAAAGTTGGAGCAGTAAGACTAGCAATCGTATATTAGTTTTATATGATTGCTAGCCCTACAAACTTCAATTACAAACATATGCATGCAATTAAAAACACACAGAAACATCTAGGAATTCAACTCACCTTACCCACAATAAAGCATCTCTAAAACAACACCATACTCACAAATCTAACATGGCAACAACTAAAAAATATTCTAAACTGACCATGTAAGATAAATCTAACATAGCAACAACTGAAAAATCTTCAATTACAAGAACTTAACATATATTTTATAAAACAATTCTTATAAAAATCTGTCACTACACTCGTACCCCTGCAATTTTATTAATTCTTACGCCACAACTTGTAGACAGGAAAATAGGTGTTAATGGAGCAAAATTATGAAGATCTTGGTGTAATTACGAGGGTTATAGGATTAGTAGCATAACTCAACAAGATGTTAGGGATCAGATTGTAATTATATCTATTTAATTTAAGCCCCTTAGTGAGTTTGAAGTATGTGCCATAGCAGGTGGGAAGGCAATACACAATAAAAGAAGCAAGAAATTTTCGATTGAGGCCATCGTAAATGTGCTCTTTTAACTTCTGCGTCGTTATCAAGCCGACAAACCGGTTCGACTCGAGCTGAACCGGTTTGGTTGAACCGGTTTAGACCGATAATTGAACCCGATTTTTGTTTTTATTTTTAAATTTTATAGAACCGGTTGAACCGACCGGTTTTGGCTCGATTCCCGGACTGACCGGTCCGACCAGCAAGTTCGGTCCGATTTTTTATACCCTGGTACTAATGGCTATTTTTTCTCGGGAGAAACCCATTAGAAGGTTGATGATTAATGAACATGTTTATATATGCCTCTTATGTGTGGATTGTTCCTTCTTCTTACTGCTCATAAGTTGGGTGGTTGTGCCCCTTTTGTCACATGTACTTAAAAGGAGTCTGAGCTATATCTGCCTATCTAAATGTCAACAAGTAGCTAATTTTGAAACCTGTTCATGGAAGAAAAGAGGCACGCCATTGCAACCTTCCTTTCCCTCCTACCCATGCAAACGAATCCTCCAACCCACGTAGATATTTTTCGTCGGCTGCTACTTGACATTAGCATTTGGTATCTCAAAACGAGATGTTGGGTGCTTTGTACATGTATACATTTACGTTAAATCTTGGCATTTGGTATCTCAATGAGACGTTGGGTTCTAGCTTGTACATGTATATATTTATTTTAGGGTTTTATCAATTTTGCCCTCCTTGGATATCACAATGCTAGTTATGCTCTTTCCTTTTTTGCAATATTAGTTGAGCCACTGTCTTCTTGCATTGTTATCACTTGTGCTCGTCAATGAGTTAAAATAACCGATGGTTTATTCAAATTATGGTATGGTTGTTTGCTCACCTTTCCTACCTTGTGCACCCACTCCAGGTTCACATGTCTAATTGCCACTACTGGTAGCCTTGCCACCTGAACTTTCACCAACGCGAGTTGCTTTGTTGGGACCACCAGGTCCACTACCCTTGCTATAGGAGGCGATTGATGAATCTACATTTCATCGCCTTTATTTTTTCATTTTGGTCTTAATCTCTAACTAAATGCATGTTTATAGCATTAATTTGTATAAAATAACACCCAGTAATTCACATAAAATACTATATAAAATATTATATTTAATTCCAAAATAAAAGAATAAGGGAAAGAAAAGAAAAACAATGAAGTGTTAAAGACACTGAGTGACCCTAGACCTCGAGACCCAGTCATCATGACTTGGTCGACAAGGAATAAAGTCGGGAGAGATAAGACAATCAATTGTACAGAAAACACAGTTCATAAATCCTAATTCTATAGCCCAATAATTGTATTTTGTGACCTATTTTATTCTCCATTATTTATACCTCAAATCAATAAACTTTGAACATGAATATTGTACATAAAAATACAAAGAAAAATATAAAATTTATTTCATTCAAAAATAATTCACAGTGTATCTTTGGATGCACAAAATAAAAAGACGTAAATTAGACTTTACAAACATGTATCCCGTTCATAAAATAATTCACAGTGTGTCCTTGGATGCACAAAATAAAAAGATGTAAGTTAGACTTTACAAACATGTATCATGTGCATACTAACTCAAAATTAACCAAACTCACCTTTATTGTTTATAAAATAAATTATTTATTTAATGAAAGTGTTCCATTTAGTTTGGAATTAGGATGTAAAGTTGGCTTTTGGGACCTCATTTGTGCAATATACATGTATAAAATATTCAATATGTTTAATCTTTATATTTTTAACATTCTTAGATTTTTTATAAACATGTGAATATTGTTTAAAATACACGTACATAATAAAAATAAAATAAAACCATTAAAAATATGAAATAAATAAGGCACTTTAATATATAATAAAACATACCTATAATATACTTATATGAATAGAGAATGGGGAGCTTGCGCGAAGGTGCATGTAACTGTATATGCATTAATGTCAAAAATGTCCATTATATATTTTTTAAATGAATTCATGTAGGATTTAGATCACCATATATCACCATGATGTCATTCGGAATTCAACTTTATTTGAGATTTCTAGCCCCTCTATCAAGACTGTCAAATTTTAACGGTCTCAAAATTGTTGAAATTAAGTTATCCGTATGGACATGTTAAGAATGTTTGTTTTACATGAAATTTGAAATACACATTAAACTGATAATACTAAGTGAATCCCTCAAGATTCCATTTTTTAAAAACAATATATAATGGACATTTTTGGCATCGGTGCATATATAGTTACATGCATTGCAAGCTCCCCATCTGCATATGAATATATAATTATCTAAGTAAATAAATAAATTTAGAAAAATACAATAAAAATATGTAAATATGTATTTAAATTAGCTATAAATATATAAAATACATATATATATATATAATAATATTTAAAAGATAAAATAAAATAAAAATATCATATATAGGTATAAAAAAACCTATATGTATACATGAAAATATTAACATATAACAAATTAATTATTAAAAATAAATAAAAGTAAAAAAATACTACAAAAAATAATAAATATTTTTTATGTTTTGACCAAAATTAAAAAAACATTTGCTATTTTATAATGAATTAATAAAGGTTTTTATTTCCCTAATTTCTTAGTTGGTCCACATGGACCAACTAGGAGTCGAGGACTGTGACCCTAGGTCAATTGTCCTCTCCTCAACTACCCTTGTGTCAGACCTCACCTACCCCCTGACTTCTCCCCTTTCTCATGCCTTCTCCACTCCACCATTATTCTCGATACCTTCACCCATCGCCAACCCTATCGTCCTTAACCTCTGCCCATACCCTAGCTCTCACCAATTACCATCGAGCTTCACGCAACCCTCCTCGCAAAAGTCATGGATCTCCTGTCTATAAATAAAGGCCCCCAACTCCCTTTTGCTTTTTGATCCCTCTTCGCCATTGTAACCCCAAAAGATTCATATAGAGTGTGTTCTTGGTGATAGTGAGCTACGCTCAATCCTGTCGGCGTTGATAAAGAAGAGGAGAGTGAGATCCAAGCCTCACCAGAGCACCTTCGATGAAGCTTACCCCTGCTCCAGGTACGCCCTGCTGAGCTGTTAGTTTTAGGTTTCTTTAATGCGTTTCATTCCAGTAGCTTAGAGGTAACATTATTTTCATTATCTAGTCTTTAGTTTAGAGTAATTTTAAGATTTTAAATCGTTGCAGCTTTTACCTCCAGTTCCAAATTCCATGTCCCTCGGTTGTCTCCGACCCCCATTTCTCTCCATCCTAGTTCCCCTTAATCTTCTCCATATTTCGCCTACAGCTTCACCTGGAATTCTGCACGAATCTGAGCCATCGAGGTCTACCTCCTTCGCCTTCGTCTGATCTCTTCATTTCATCAAATTCCCTTGCTGCCAATCTTCAATATTGGGTCGAGCACCTTCGGCTCGAGCTCGTCTTCAGTTTTATGCAGACACGAGAGTGGAACGACCCTTGGAGCACAAATTCGAAGCTCTAAACAGAGCTCCAAGAGTATGAAGCTACAAGGTCCCTCTGACAAACCCCAGACTTATTTGAAGAGCCCGATATATGTGGCGACGTCCCAAGATCGTGAAGCGAAGGTCGATATGGCGATAAATGGTTGGAGGCTGGAGATTCGAGCAATAAAAGTCAGCCAAGACCCGTGTTCTTCCAGGTTCTTCCTGTCTATCCCCCTACCGTCTGATCAAAGGTGCCACCCAGATCTAATCTAGGCCATAGAAAATTAAGGCGAAATGAAGTAATCCTGCAGCCGCTCGATCAATCACATGGAAGCACCTCCACCCTCTGATCCAGAGCCTTTAAGTGGGGGTAATTGCATATGAACCCTTACCTTTTTTGTATTTTCAATCAAGCCATGTAACTATTAAAGTATGCTTTATTTTTTGTGTAAAAATTGCACATAACATATACATCTAGTGTCAACTCAACTCAAGTGGAAACTCACATGAGGTGGACAAATTGCAACCGTACCCCACCAACTTTGTTTATTTATGTCTAGTATACAAAATTTGTAATTAAGTGCAAAACTTAGGGTATTTTGTATGCAAACCCTTGACTTTTATTTTTATTACATATATACCCTCGCCTGCACTGTCTATTTATTTTGTTGTATTTTTACTTTACAAAATAGCTTTAGTCCTTGTAAAATCTTGGGAAAATTGTAGTAAACACTTTAAATGATGCTTATGCATGCCATTATTTTTATTTAGTTTTTTACTTGCATTTTCTATTTATTTAAAATAGAATAGGAGCTACTTATTACATATCTAGATATAAAAATAAAAAAGACAAAATATTATTTAAAAATTCCAGAACATCGTATATCTTATATAAATATATAATATAATTTCAGACTAAAAATAACAAAAAAATAAAATGAAAATCTTAAAAATTTAAAAGCCCTCCTAACCTTTAAAAAAATAAAAAATTCCATAAAATCCAAAAAAATAGTTTTATATTCTGTAATTATATATATTATATAGTATATATTAAATTATTTTGGGGAATGTTGATCTATTTATCTATTTTTAAAATCCTATAACACTCGGCGTATTATTATATTCCTTATTCTTCTATATTAAATCCATTAAAAATACATAATGACCAGCAAAAAATTACAAGAAAATAAAAAATAGATAAAATGATTTAAAACCAAAAAACAATTTATTTTGTAATTTTTGAGTATATATGAACATATTTATAAGTATAAAGCTCTATATAGCTTATATATACAACATTGCTATGTATCACTTATAATAATTATTTATAGATACCCATAAATATTAAAAACCCTTTAAAAAATAAAAAAGATCGTACTTATTTGTATTTCTCGATATTTTATATTACATATATCGTATATAGTATTTATATTATACATATTATTATATATAACTAGGCATATATTTATGGGATTTTATCACTTGTGCCCCTCCGAGATATCGCAATATCAGTTATGCCCCTATCTTTTTGGTAATATCAGCTGTACCCCTCACTTCTTGCTAATCTATCACTTGTTCCCCTCGGGTTAGTGACCGTCCATAATCAATACAAACGGACGTTAACTTCAAGGATACAAATGGAATTAAATTAAAAAAAGGACAGAAGAGTCATTCTCCCCCATCTTCTTCCTCTGCTCTTCCTCCTCTCCCTGCTTCTTCCTCTTCCTCCCTTCTCTTCCTCCTCCACAGCTCCTCCCTCCTCCTCCTTGAGCTCTCCGGA